>APFE030470859.1:0-32175 GCA_000404065.3 Pinus taeda
GAGTGAAAGAAGATATTTTCCCTCTCAGATGACTCAATGCCTGAGATATTTTGTAATAGACTTCTATATATTCCCCCTCGCATTTGTTAGCAGGGGTTGGACTCTGGATGTAAGAAATCTCTTGATATCTATTATGTTCCTCTTCTATTGTAAATCTTTAGAGAACTAATACAAAGGATGATGGGATTTCCAAAGCTTTGTGTCTCTTGATGTCTTGCTGGTGTATGGCTGAATGTTGCAGGATTCCCGCGTATTTCATGGCTCAATAAGTTTTCTTGTTACTCTTTGTTACATGTTTGTTATCTGTCATATATCTTTCACGTTTTCCATTTTTCAAATATCTAATAGCAAGGAAAAAAAATAGTCTCAGGATTTAATCACAGATTACCCTGAACTCAATCTAAGCTATTATAAATGTTTTCTTCAGTTATGGTAATGAAAGTGTAATTCTTAATTGCTACCTTTCACACTATATCAGCACAATGATCTATTGTTTCAGGAATTCAGCTATTGCTCCTAAGTAATAGGTCCCTTCCTCACATCCCAACTCAGTGAAGAATTCTTAACTGCTTTTCACTGGTTGATTCACACTTCACCCTCACAATTTACAGTTTGTTTTATGAAATATATAAAGGCCCTGTAATCCAGCTGCACTAAACCAGGATCTCAAGGAAACAACAGCTACAGACCCCATTGCCCAATGGATTAATTTACCTGCAGAGAACACTTCAAAATCATCAGAAAAACATCCTTCCAACCAAACAAAAACAAACAATCCTTTACTTCATAACTAGCCTAAAATTGCATTAAAACAGTGACAAACCTTACAGAGAGAGCCCTCTCTGATTACAGCTGGGCTAGAAGCTGTAGTCCAAAGATTGGTTAGTGGTTACCCCGGCCGTATTCCCTTGGGATTCATAGGGAACAACCTGGGTGTTAACACTCGTAAAACTTTTATTGTATGAGTCTTCACGAAAAAACATTATACCAAAATTTCCATGATGACTTTTTAAAATAGATTTGAGTATCAGTCACAAACCATATCTTCTATAGACTATACCTCCTAAAATCCCATATCCATAGGATATAACTTAGAATGTATCATGAATCAACACATGTACCTTGATATGTTTCCCTATTCATATAAGATTTTTTTTATCTAAAACATCCTAGAAAATATGTGACAGCGAAAGCATGAAGATGTCTAATTAAAGAAAAAAGCCATAGGATAGTATGCTATTAGTACTAAGTGTTATGAACTGAACTCCTTACAAATGATCAAAAGTCAATGAATATAGTCCAATTCAAGGGTAAAACATCCTTTACAGTGAATATGATTCTAGGACAAGATAGGATTCTGATACAATTGAATCTCCTTTATTATAAATAGGTGATGAAGTGACATGATGTAACATACTACTAGGTCGACCTTAAAATATCTAATAAACTCATAGTAAATCATACCATCTTACATAGGAAACCTCATTATAAATTATTCCTTCTTATATGATCACACACTCGGTCTTGAATATTCTCTAATCACTTTTGGTCCTTGTTTCCCACCATTTTGTGGGTGATATCCCTAGGAGATTTTTTTTTTCCAAGGTGGTCCTCATCCAGCAGCCTCTTGCAGTCACCAACTAGCGCATTGTTCCATTTCTCTACCACCTAAGCCAACCATGTGGTCCCTCGTCCATCTTCCATGATTGTATGTTTGAAAGTGGGCCTGTTGAACCTAAAGGTATCCCTTATCATTTGATATTGAGTATTGTAGTGTTATGAAACCAACTCACAAAAAAATAGAAGAGAATGATCAACGCCTTAGAATTTAGCCCCTTCAAGGGGGAAACCTCCTTTACATTACTCAAATGAACAATTCTTGGATGATACAAATGCTAAGACCTCCTTTCTATATATAGGAGTCTAAGGGGTCATAATATAGTTAGAGCCGACATAACAATAATAATGTAAGGGCATAATAATAACAATAGTGGGCGTCTATGGGGAAAAATAATATCAATATGGGGACTACATGGGCACAACAATATAATAAGGGGGTTGTACTAATAACAATAAGGGGTTACACTAGTAGTATAGGGACCTAACATGCCCCTCTCCTTTAAAAAGTGTTTTCCTCAACGCTTGAGTAGTTCTTTATGCTTTTGTATAAAATTGTTGTCTTCCCATGTGGAATCTTCAGTGGGTAAGTTCTTCAACTTGATGATATACTCTCAAATTGATCGATTTCATAGCTGTTAGGTTCTTGTTTCTGTGACTGCTCCAGGTTCCAATATGATTTTTCCTTCCTTGACAAGTTCTGGCAATATTGTTTGAACTGGGATCTTCTGCAACTTTTGAATAAGTGGCCACACTTCTTCGTCCTTCTTCCATTCATCCCTTGCTTCGTTTATCCATTCTAGTTGGATAATACAAATAGCATAAAACAATGCTTCCACATCCTCATCCTCTCTTCAGAGTGCATCCGCAACAACATTTTGCTTCCCTTTTTGTAGATGATTTCAAAGTCATAACCCAACATATTTGTGACCTATTTTTTTTGTTCTTCTAAATATAAGCTTTGTTCTTAAAAGTATTTAAGATTATCATGATCCATTTTTACCTTGAAGTGTCTTCCCATTAGGTAAGGTCGCCATTCCTTAAGTGCGCGTAGTATTGCCAACATTTCCTTCTCATAAATAGCTTGCTTGAGACGTAGCCATAAAAATACCCAATCGCCTACATCAAAACTTTTTTCACTGTGATGTTGATCTGCCTGTTGTTTCATTCGATTCTGCACCAAAGTGGCATTATCCTTTAAAAGTTGGAGAACTTGTTGTTGATTCTCAATGTGATCTTTCACTGCTTGAATCTTTTTCTTCTTGATATGTCCTTCTATCTTGAGAGTTTGAGGAATGGTAATTTCTTCCAATGCATTACAAGATATGGTTGGATTCATTTCTTGATGCTCGATGTGATGTTTCACTTCCTGAACATTTTTTTTCTTGATATGTCCTTCTATCTTGATAGTTTTAAGAGTGGTAATTCTTACCAATTCCTTACAAGATATGCTTGGATTCATTTCTTCTTTCTCGATGTAATCTTTCACTTCTTGAACCGTTTTCTTCTTGACGTGCCCTTCTATCTTGAGAGTTTGATGAGTGGTAATTCTTTCCAATGCTTTACAATATATGGTCGAATTCATTTCTTATTTCTCTTCACAATCTATGTAAAATAATTTCTTCTCAGCACACTTATGACCTTTAATGTATTTGTTATCACAATTGTAATAAGCCCTTTTGCTCTTTTTTCTTCCAATTGTTGTGGTGTCAACCTTGTAGGTTGTGGAAGGCTAGGAGAAATAACACTTCCATATATATAGTTGTGAGGGGTAGACTTCCTTGTTGCCATAATTTTCCTTTCCACTTTTCTTGCCAACCTGAATGCCTTCTCCAATGAATCAAGCTCCTAAAGACAAACCTCATCTTGAATGTTATCCTTTAAAGTCCCTATGGAGACATCAACCCTCTGCTTCTATGGATTATCATTTTCCCTTATATTCAATTTTTGAAAGTCCTCAATAGGGTCTGTCATTGAACACTTCTGTTTGATAATTATTAATTCGCTAAAGAAGGTGTTTCTCTTTGTATCCTCATAATGCGTTATCATTTCCTCCATGAAAATTGACCATGTAACAAGTGGTTTATGAGAACAAAGCCCTTTATACCATAAAAATTGATCTGGTTCTAAATATGAAGATGCAATGTGTACCTTTTGTAATAGTTTCACCTCATCTAGATCAAAATATTACTCCATCTATAGCATCCAATTTACCAGATCCTTGCCATCAAACTTCCTCATATCACCTTTTCTTGATTTTAGGAGCTCAATATTGAAACAATTGTAACTTTGTAATTTCAGATCTCCAAGTTCTATCATTGCGTCTTGCAGTATCCCTATGAGTCCTCTTCCTAACCCCGCAATTCTGATCAAGATTGGATTTTGCAAGGAAGAGTTATGTCAAATCTCCCACGATGACCTGATTATAGACTGATTCAGTAGAGCGAACTTGTATGAAGTGCCACGTGTCACTGTTTCAACCTTAGGACCTAAAACTAATACACAGAAACTACAGTTGCCCTCATTCTGAAAAGTCTTATGAAATTTTAATTTGATGCTTAGAGAGAAAGTAATGACGAGTTTCCCAAGGTCACCTGTTTAGGATGTAATTCAGGCACCTGCAGAAACCCTACATTCCTTCAACTGTATCTCTGAAAATATAGCTTACTAGGATCTGAAATTTGGGTCCGAGCTTCACCAAAATTGCAGCTCAAATGGATTTTAATTTTAGAATCTGAATCTTTGCATAAAATCAAGTATAGCGAAAATGTGACAATGACCTGTTTGAGATGGAATTCTGGAGTTTTCAAAAACCCTAATTTCCTCAGATCATATCTCCAACAATATAGCGAGAGAAGATCTGAAATTTTGACTTAAGGTTCAGAATGATTTTGCGGAAAATGGGTTTTTTTTTAGCTTCTAAAACTTCGTAGTCAAAACATTATTGCAAAAATTCCATGATGACCTATCTAGAGCAGCGAAACCCTAGAATCCAAAGATTTTATAACAAATGTTATGAAACCATCTCACAAAAAGATAGAAGAGAAAGATCAACGCCTTAGAATTAAGCCTCTTCGAGGGGGAAAGCTCATTTACATTACACAAATGAACAATTCTTGGATGATACAAATGACAAGACCTCCTTTCTATATATAGGAGTCTAAGGGGTCATAATATAGTTGGAGCCAACATAACAATAATAATGTAAAGGCATAATAATAACAATAGTGGGCATCTATGGGGCATAATAATAACAATATGGGGACTACATGGGCACAATAATATAATACGGGGTTGTAATAATAACAATAAGGGGTTACACTAGTAGTATAGGGACCTAACATGTAGTTTGCTTATAATGGACATTTTTGGGCATGGATTAATAAGGGGATTCAACAAAAAGAATGGGTTAGACTTATGCCCTTGTCCCATAGACCCCTTTTGGATATTAACCTTGCATTCTAGTCCTGTGGGATCTCTTTTACTGGCCATTTGGATTTAATGATGGTATTTCACGGGACACCCTGATTTTGGTTGTGTGGTCCCGCTCCCTTATCCACTTTTATTACCCTCTTTCCACTCATGATTACCCCAATTGTCATTTCTCCCACCTGGATCCACATTCCTCCACTGGGTCCATATAGGGTTAGCTCGCCCCTTAATCTCGCCCACACCTTTGGTCAAGCCTGGAACAATGCCCCAGAGGTTTATGCAACTAAAAATAAAGATAAAAGAATATTTTTCCACATTTAATGGGAAAATGTACCACAAAATGCAAAAGATTGTCAAGACAAACACATTTGGCACGTGGGAAAGTCCAATACATGAGATCTTAATACAAATTTAAATAGGAATGCAACAAATTATAGGTATAACCATAAATGCAAATATGCAATAGAAATAACAGTTCATTTCATTAATATCAAATACTGAAATATGCTTACAAACAAAATGGAAATAAGACTAGCTCGGGTGATGGTAACTTATCTCTGAGAAGAGATGTGGCGGCTACATACCTCTGAACTATGTTACAATGAGGCTCAATGGCCTACTTATTATTAAAAAACATGACGAAGCCCTAAACAATCAAAACCCTAACCCCACAAGATGTAACACCAATAGTTTGTGGGCCTTGTTGGGGTTAGTTGGGTAGCAAACTTCCCAAGGTCATAACTTGGTCATTTTATCTTCATTTTACACGTATGATACCTTGTTGGAAAGGTCTCTTCAAGAACTACAATATTTTTCATAAGCCCCTTCCTTTGGCCATGAGCTTGAAACAAACCTCAAAAAACATCGTTTAGGGGTTCAAAACTACTCCAAAAATTCAGGACCCAAAAAACTGCTAAAAATAGTAAATGTTGGAATAAACAAGGAAACGAAAAAAGCTGACTAGAGGTCGAAGTGGGATAGGTGGGTGGCCACCAATATCCACCTGGATCATTCCTCCCCCATAAGGAATCAATGGTCCCCATTGCATGTAGAGCCTCCATAAGGTGAGGATATTTCTATTGAACCTAGTCCTTGGTGAGCCACTTGCCTTGGTGTAGGAGTTGGCCAGCTTTGAAAACTCAATATAGTTGGATTGTTGGTGAGTGTTCTTGACCTATGCGTCCATAATTTGATAAATTGTGGTTTGTTCCATGCATTCTGGGTTTAACTCTATTGTTGTGGGTTGTTTTTCAATGTCTGATGTGTCCAACAATGGTGGGAAGTATGGTCGAAGGCTGTCCACATTGAAGAATGGGCGCAGGCTAAGGAATGGGGGTAAGGGGTTCTTTCTACAAATGCAACCATACTTTGTCACCCACATGAAACTTCTGTGGCACTCATTGTTGATAATGTCACTGCTTGCACTTGGTGTTTGACTTCTCCAGGATGTTATGAACCTATTGGTGGATGTGTTAGATGCATTCAATAAATCTGGTCACTTTATTAGCCTCAGACAGTAGATGTGTGGATTATGTCTACATAGTTGCATGAGGCATGGCAACATTAATCAGACACAATGTTTGAAAACCTAGACCCACTTGAAAGGGACTGCGACCAGTTGAGCTATGGAAAGCTCTCTTGTAACTTTGTTGCACATATGGAAGACTCTCATCCTAGGTTTGAGGATGCTTGGATTTTTACATGCAAAGTATGTGCACTATCATCCTATTGACGAACTTCGTCTAACCATCAGTCTAGGGATGGAAGGCAGTCGATTTGATGAGATTTGTGTATAATAGTGTCTATAGGCTTAACTAGAATGTGCTCAGGAACCTTTTATCTCGATCTGATATAATGTTCTGCGGGATCCAAAAATGTACCCATACTCATTTAAAGAAGAGTTTGGTAGTGTCCTCTGCTATGATACTCTTCTTACAGGCTACCAATATAGCCATCTTATAAAATCTATTACGACCACAAATACAAAGTCATTACCATGCTTGGTAGAAGGGAGGCTATACATACAGTCCATGGAGACGAATTCCCATGGTCGTTGAGAGTAGGCATAGGAGTGTACAGGCCTTGCTTCTTGATGGTTGGCTTGCTGATGGTGCGGGTAGTGTAGGATATGATATATTTCCCAACATCCATTTAGAGTTTGGGCCAATAAAATTACTTTTTTAGTATAGCCATAGTTTTCTCCACCCCAAAGTGTCCTGCAACCCAATTGTAGTGCACCTCCCAAATCAGCGTGGCACGCTTACTTGAAGGAAAACAAAGGTGGCCCAAGTAGCATAATCATGCATCCTAGAGGTGGAAATCATGAACTTGCTTGCCAAGTACTAACATCTAGTATGTCGAGGTGAACTCTGGATCATTTTTGTATAGTTGTGGCCATCCAGAGGTCTCCTATCTACAAGAGTTGAGAACAATAGTCAATTTTGCAACTGGGGTCTAGCTGAGGCAGACTAAAAAATTATTGGTGCTACCATTTTTGTATTTAATGTTCAAGTGTAATTTTTGCATATATGTAGACCACTTATGATGGTGATCATTCTGCAACTTCCCTTGTGTCTGTATAAACTGAAGAGATTGGTCATCGATGTGTATGATGTCTCCTTCCCCAGAATGTAGTGCTTCCATTGGTGGGGTACTTATGAATTGTATCGGAAAGTGTCTTACTATGATAGGCCACTAGATGCCCGTATTAGGTGAGGACTATACCAATAGCATAGTTTGAGGCATCTGTCTCGATTTCAAATGATTGTTGTAGGTATGGCAGTGAGTACCGATGCAAAGTACAGGCAATTCTTCAAATCAATGAACGTCTTTTGTTGGTACTTGGACCAAGAAAAATTTCTTTCGCCCTACCCTTAGTAATATGACTCAAAGGTCAACTGATATGGGAGAATCTCAACATGAACATCTAATAGAAATTTGCAAGGCCCAAAAAGTTGCAAAGCTCCATTAGAGTGGTCGGGGTTGGCCAGTCGTGAATGAATTGGATCTTGGCTAGGTCCACATGCATGCCACACTCATCTATGATGTAACCCAAGTATTGGACTTGGCTCATGCCAAAGGTGAATTTCTCCAATTTGGTGCATAGTTTTTGTTGTCAAAGTGTTTGAAGGACCTGTCAAATGTGTTGCAAGTGTTCTTCCCAATTCTTGTTGAAGATGAGGATGTCGTCTAGTTAAACCACCATGAATGAGTTGGTGAAGGGCCGCAATATGCCATCCATTAGGCTCATAAAAGTAGCAGGGGCATTTGTCAACCATAAAAACATAACCAACCATTCAAAAAGGCCTTCCTTGGATTTAAAGGTTGTCTTCCATACATATGTGGGCTCTATTGGAACTTGGTGATAACCAGAATTCAGATCGATCTTGTTGAAATACTTGGGCCCCCTGATTTGGTCTAGCAGGTCATCAATCAGTGGGATTGGATACCTATTCCTAATAGTGATTTTTTTTAGTACATGATAATCAATGCAGAGCCTACAGGTCCCATCCATCTTCTCTACAAGTACAATCAGACTCCGAAAAGGAAAGGAACTTGGTCAGATGTGCTCTTTCTGCAGCAACTCGTAGATTTTCTATTTGATCTCTTCATTTTCCTTAATGGAGCAGTGATATATCATACTGTTGGGTAGAGGTTCTCCAGGAGTCAGATCGATTGAATGCTAGACTTGACAATGCAAGGGTTCCCATGTGGGTGAGGAGAAGATGTCCCCGTATTCTTCCACGACCATATCCACCTGCTTCTGCTACTTGGAGGAACCCTTTCCAGGGGCCATGGATGTGGCTATGATCTTCCCCTTACTTTGAGAGTGAATTAGAAAGAAAACCAATTTCCCAGTCTTGGATATGACCTTACTACTTTTCTTAGAAGATATCAAAGAGATAGTGGTAGGTGGGGCTACCTCTGAAATAATGACACAGTGATTTCTAGACTCATATACAACATGTCACTTCCATAAGTATGGTTTTCCTAATAATACATCACAAACTTCAAGAGGAGAAACATCACACAATACCTCATTTGTGAAGGGTTTGATGTTGTAGGGATGGTGACACTATTGGATGACGCGGAGATCTCGTCCTTGGTGAAGCCACCTGATGGTGTATGGTTGTGGATGTGTTGTAGTTGGGAGGCCCAACCGCTTCACGACCTCTGCTAAAATGAGGTCCTTTTGGCTCTTGTTGTCGACAATGAATTGCAGCGGAGAAATCTTCACCCACATCTGTGATTGGAATAGGAACTCCCCCTCTTTTGGATCTTCAGGCTCATCCTTCTGGAACTTGGTGGTGGCCATAGTGGCACTAGGCTCCTCATCAATGATCTCCTTCCCTTTGTCATTCTCCTTGTCGATTTTTGATTCAGAGTCAGAACATGCGTTAGACTCAAAGGCCTTCAACTCAACCACCAGTGACTTCTTGGCCCAACATTCACTTGTGTTGTGAGTGAAGCTCTTATGGAACTTACACCACTTCCCTGTATCCTTATTGCTCTTCATGGTGTTGTTCTTTGCTTGTGGCTTCGACGCATTATCCTAGGTCACCCCGCCTTGGATTTTCCCTTTACTCTGTGGTTTGCGGGCACCATTCCCTTGATTTGGATTCGCAAATCCAAAGTATCTATTTTTTTGTTTAAGATTCTATTTGATCTTGATAGTGTATCAATACGTCGTATCAAGCGAGGATATGTCCAGGAACTCCATCTCATCTTGGTTGTACCTGTGTAGGAAGCCATGGTACTTGTTACCAAATTTTTCTTAGAATCCTTGATACCCAACTTCCAGAAAAGGGTATGAAAAACATTGGTAAACTCCAGCGCGTCTTGGTCCCTTCCCTGTTACAGTGTGGTCCAATTTATGTATTTATCCTCATAGCTCCAAAGAGTGTAGTACTGCTACTTGATGGCATATAGGAACGAATCCCAAGTGGGGGAGACCGAAAATAGTGAGGGTGTAATTTCATCCTTCTGCTAACAATAGGTTTCCCACCAGTTGTTGACGTGGGGGGTAGCTTTGAGAAGAGAAAACGTAATAATTTCCCAGCTGGAAAAATCATGAACAGAGAAATATCCTTCTGGCAGATTTAACCATATTTCTACGACATTCGCATCTATCTAACCCTCAAATATTTGAATGTCAAAGTTAAATTGTACCTAAAATGGTGTGGCACTTCCAAAATAGTTGATGGAAGTATATTTGTCACTCTTGGGTATCCAATGAAGGATCTAGGCAAAGTTGTCCATCATCACGTTCCTTTGTCACTCAAGAGCTTCTTCGAGTAAGATTTTGAAAGGATATATTCTCCCTCATCTTAATTTTCTTCCTCCATGGGAGGCCATCAGGATTTCTGAGGTTGGTCTTGCAAAGGTTCGACTGGTTCAAGCCCTAACTCCTTATATCCTGACCTCGTTGGGGACATGCAAAGAAAAGTAGAGAAAGAGCAGACCGCTCTGATAGGACTGATCCAAATTTAAATAGGAACAAAACAAATTACAGATATAAAAATAAATAAAAAGACGCAACATAAATAAAACTTCATTTCATTAATATCAAATACTAAAATATGCTTACAAACATAATGGAAATAAGACTAGCTCGGGCGACGGTAGCTTATCTCTCAGAAGAGATGTAGCGGTTACATGCCTCTAAACTGTGTTTTGATGATTCTAAAGGGCCTATTTATTATTGAAAAACATGAGGAAACCCTAAAAAACCAAAACCCTAACCCCAAGAGATGTAACGCCAAGAGTTTGTGGGTCCCATTGGGGTTAGTTGGGCAACCAAGTTCTTGGGGTCATAACTTGGTCATATTATCTTCGTTTGGCGCATACAATACCTTGTTGGAAAGGTCTATCCGAGTACTATTATATTTTCTACAAGCCCCTATATTTGGTTATGTGCTTGCAACAGACCTCAAAAAATATCATTTAGGGGGTCAAAACTGCTCCAAAAGTTCAAGAACCGAAAAACTGCTAAAAATAGTAAATGTTGAAATAAACAACGAAACACATGAAACTAATTGAAGGTCAAGGTGGGATAGATGGGTGGCCACCAATATCCACCTGAATCAACTCTACCCGACCATTATGGCCATCACCCTAGTTCCTACAGGTTCTATGAACCTCCTTCATCATATAGGAACCCATGATTATTCCAACCCCTAGGGGGAAATGAACCACCCTAGCTTAAAAGGGGGTATTCACTGCTATATCTTATATATCATGCTCCTACCCCTTGAGCCCTAACTAGATAATCAAAGAAAAATCATAAGAAAAAGGCATATAAATAAGCGTGGAAAAATCAAGTTCGAGCGCCTCATGTATCACGATTTCTCCCTTCTATACATTATAAACCCAAGTGCGGGCTTCCCTCTCATTAGCTAGCCTAGCATATGACCCAGGATTTTCCCTTCTCATCCCTTCCTATATTCACCTATCTATCACATGCAACCACCTTTTAAAGGACGTACCTTGAATATACTATCCCCTCTAGAAGTACAAACCACCTAATAGGATTCTTGGTTAACCCCATTTGGCGTTTAGGAGAAATTGACACATCATGAAACCCATTATGGAAGAGTAGGCCCTTTTTAAGTCCCCACTTGTGGTCCATGATTGGTAAGCTCATTAGCTCAATTTCTCTAATGACTTTTTGTACTGGAAGGCTAGGGGACGCATTGGATCTTATGCAAGATTGCAGATGGTCTCCATCTTGGGTTAGGTCTCCTTATACATGTTATTAATCCTAAAGCAGGCCACATTGGAACATGTAGGGTATGTGCTGATATCCATGGACCTACACAACAATATAAAATACTCCATGGATCCTCGGGGATGGTCAGATATGCTCGAAATACTCCTATTGGACGAGGAAGATGCACCTGGTTCACCTTTTCCCAACTAACCCCACATATGTATCATGCATTTGGAAGCTGGCCCAGGACTTGTAGGATGATGTGAAATCCCCTATACCATTATCAAAGATCTTGCAGATGATCTACAAGAATCTTTGACTCATTTGGATACCCATGAGGTTATTTTTGTGCCCCCACACCCATTCGAAGCACCACAAATTTATTGCTTGGAGAACAAGGGGGCCAATCTCTTGTTCATCACTTTTGAGGATCCTACTATTCATTATGGAACTCATGGACCTAATTAAGCCTCTTAGAGGGCCCTACGACATGCATAGATTATTATTTGACATCTTAACAGGCTTATTCTTTCATTTGTGAGCTAGTTTGGTGGGCTTGTCTCCAAACATTACATTATTAGAGCATCATTTTATTTTTGGGGCTTATGTAAGCAAAGGAGACTAATTAGAACTCCTATTTATTTTATAAATACAAGTGATATTAGTTCATTTTCTCATCATCAGTTTGGATTCGATCTTTTCTCTTTCATGAGAATTTCACAATTTTTCTAGGGGATGAATTGGAGCTTTATGTATGGATTTTGATGTGTGGATATTGATCTATCTTATCTTGGAGCTTCTCTCTTGTCAATTGTGGATTGTTGGATATATTATCTTACATGTAAGTACATTATATTAATGTAATTATTGTTTACTTTTTCATATAAATTGAATTAGGATTTAAGCTATTTTTAGGGCAATTTTTTTTTTGGTGTGGTTCACAGACACCGTGGTCATTGGGTGGCCGCTACATCCACTGAAATATCTGAGTTGATCAATCTTGAAGGCAATCAAGCCCCGTGGCCAATAACTAGGCCTAAACCCAAGGGCTTTGAGGATAATTGACCCTGTGACATCTCGATCAGCGAGGCACTGATTTGACCGGTTGAGCTAACCCTTGGGGCTACTATTTTGAGGGCTAATTGCTACATGCATTTACTACCTCAAATTGTGGAATTTTGTCTCTATTATAACATCTCTCAATGTATGGGCCATGTAATGTGAAATAAATATCCTCGGGGTAAGAAAGCAAGCTCCATCCTTCAAGCTCTTCTTGGAAGGTGATTATTTGGGTCACTCATATCCATCCATTGATTTATCCTTCATCGACGACTCCATAATATACTAGGTCTCCTCCCATCAGTGAAATTACATAAATAGAATGGAGACTTAGTTGAGGTGGAAGGGGGCTAAGTTTCCATTTCTTTCCCTTGGTATAACATTTCCCCTTTAGGTCCCCTCCTAATTTGAGTGGTAACATTTTGGCATCATTGTCGGGGAAACGAAACACGTGTTTTGTTCCCTATACGACATATTGACGTATCATTATTGGTGATTCCATTGGAAGAACGAAGCCCTAGTTCTTCATTGAAATTTAAGGTCAATGCTTGTAGGGTGAAGCAAGAATTTTTCTAGGCATCTTTAATTTCACCCTGGCAGCTCCTACATATTTTTCATGCATACCTCAAATAGGTTGTCTTTCTTTAATAAATTACCCACTTCGGAAATTGATAGCATCCCTGGGCATCCTAATCATTTTGCAGGAATGATGGTACATGGGGTGCCTGTGTTTGAAGGTGATCCACTCTCCACAATTGACCACGTAGAAAGATTTAGTGCACATGCTTCAAGAGAGAAGGTTTTCCACCAATATGTCCTTATGTTATTGTCCATGGGATCTCTCGAGGGTCATAACTCATGGTTGCATGATCATGAACCTAGGATCATTTCATCTATTGAAGAGTTTGTTGATGGCTTTCTTAGGCATTTTCAAGTACACCCTGCATTAAGCATCCAAGAGGAAGCCTTCACCAATCATCATCAAGACATTAAGAATATAGGTAATGAGAACTCCTTGGTTCCACATGATGAAAATGATGATTTTGAAGACACATATGTTGGGAAGGATGAATTTATGGAAAGTGAAATTGAGACCACCCTTACCTTTCTCAAGGATATTACTCCCGATAAATCCTCTTGTGAAAACCTTGAGAAAAATGATCCCATTAGCACCTTGAAAGATTAAATAATAGATTATTTCCACATTGAAAATGAGAAATAGGAAATTGTTGGTTCTCAATTTGATTGTGCTCCCATTTATGACACCTGTTATAGACATTTTTGGGCACTTCAACCCCAATCATAAAATGTCCATAAACTGAGGGCTCCTAAGTCCCTAAAAGTGTTGTAGTGCCTAAAGGAACAAGGTCAGCTGATTACATCATCTCCCACAAGTTCTGCACTGAAAACTACTCATAAATGGTCAAAACTGGACCATACTGAAAGCTCAGTGCAGAGGGTGCGATGCATATCATCTTCCCAATGTACAAGGTGTGATGCATACTGAATTACTGCTTTGTAGGGTGCGATGGTCGGGAATGGACAAATGGCAGGGACAAAATGCGAGGTTGTAGATCATGGAATCTTCTAGAAACTTCCCCTCTAACACTTGCCTCTCTGTTTTCGACCAGGGATGAGTAAGAGATCATCATTCTCCAAGTGGAAGCAGGAACTATCAGAGAGAGGACACTAATCAAGACCCCAGAAGATGACTCACCTCCCTTCAATCATCTATATATGGATCCCTCATCACAGAGATCCAAGGGCTGGAATTTTGTATCTTATAGAGAAGTGTTGTTGGTTTTCTGGTGTACATTCATAGTGTTGGGTGATCTAAGCTTTACTTGAGGTGAAGAAGGATTTTCTAGCTGGAGGATGATGTTGGGTTAGAACATATGGTTGTAATCCTCTTGCTACTTTTCATCTTAATAAAGCTATTTAAGTTTTCCTCCATATTCTTGTATACTTGTTCATATATGCATTTGTATGGTTAACACACATCTGGTCCTGTGTCATTTATGAACATAGATCTTTGTTTCGTCGATAGTAGTATGTTGCTGTGATTCCACAGGTTCTCTTTGATGCTCGACAGATGAAGGAGAAGCGGCGAAACTCTATCAAGAAGGAGAGGAAATCAAGCGCAAGACTAAGGTTGGTCTTCTTGGTTCTCCTCTTGTCTATTTTCATAAAGGAAAAAAAAAAGTAGACTTTACTTGTTTGTTTCTAAGATAGCCACCCATCTTAGTGGGAATAGTAGCATCCGAGTGGACACTATTCCCGGTAACAAAATTGCGACTCTGCCTAGATTGTTTGTTAGCCTATCTATCTTTGTTTCTTTTATAAACTTACAGACGGAGCCTGAAGTCAAGCCAGCTAACCTTCGAACTGCATTTGTTATACAAATGCAAAGTAGATCAATGCTACTTCAGTCTATCTCCATGTTTTGTTTATGAATTAAACAATAGATCTGCAAGCAATATAATTGCCCTAAGTGGTGGCTCTGGTAACCTCTTTAGATCACCCCTGTGTTTTACATACACTGAACATTACTTACTCGGCCTAAATCCCTGAATTGAATTGCAAACTGTGAGTGAAAACGTGTTTAAAGTCTCGCACTGGTACCATCACACCCTACCTTCAAGGCAGTCTGTATGCATCGCCCTTCCTGAGTGTAGTAGGTGCGCTGCATACTGGTTTCACTGTGTAACAGGTGCGATGGTTAGGGAGGGTTAACTTTACCCTTAGACTGTGGTTTTTTCTCACTGTTTTCAGTCCTATTCAGGAGTTTTGTTGTCTGTAGTCAGTGTATTTCTGTGAAAACCCCCTTCTCTTGCATTATTCCACCTCCTTCGTGCAAAGATTTTTAAGTGTTTTTTATGTATTATGCATCATTTTCAGTTCTCTTTTGCAAAACGTAGCGTAATCGAACTGTCATTTCTGGATCTAAAAGTGTCGTAGCTGTCATTTTCAGTTTTAGAAGAAAATCCCATTGTTTATGATAATAGATTATACAGTTACTATTCCATATGATTTGAATTAGTAGTTTTTTAAAGTGTCGAAAAGCAATTTTCATTTCAAAATCGCAAAGTTCTCTCTTACCTTTACGTCATTTTGAAAAAGAAATTTGTTGAGTACTGTCGCTTTAAAAGTAATTCAGATTTGCAAATAGCTTTCTTATCATCGTTCATACATTAAGAAGGTTGAAAACAAATACATGCATGTGCATTTGCATTTTGACAGCTTGGTTTGATTTAGGACTGTGCATTTAGCGTGTGCTCTGTGCTCTTTGCTGAAAGATTCTTAACTTTCTTTCCTTAGTAGCTAGGATTTTCGTTGTCAAAAGAAGATTAAACATTTGTTTATCATCTTAGACTGTATTTTAGGAATTGTATACACATCACGTGGTGAACCTGAAAGGCAAATTGTTAAGCAATATCAACTTAAAATAAATTTAATGAATCTAACAACGGTTTGGAACTTAACGCACAACATCTAGAGGTCTAGGCTAGAGATGTATTCCGGCGTCGTAAAACCTGGTAACTATTGTTTTCAGTGTTGGTTGGGTGATTCCTCTACTCTGAGATGAAAAGTGCTAGTACGGACTTGTGGTCCCACGTACCATCGAGTATATATTGGGAGACCACAATAGGCTGCATCCTTTATTCTTAGGAAGCCATGTCCGTTTCCCTATCGATCGCAATGCACTAAACACAGCGTTCGGAAAGATTTATTGCCGTACCGTAAAACGTATTCTGCAGTTTTAGGATTGGTTTGGTAATCCTCTCTACCTAGATCTCTAGAGAAGTCCATTTTTCTCCTTTTCAGACTCCTTAAAGGAAAAGATCCTCTGAGCACTTGTCACTTCAGGCTCAATAAAAATCGAAGGTGACTAGAGTCATCTTTTGTTTTTCTCGACTCTTTAAAATTGAAAAACAAGTTGTGTCAAAGCATCTAAAATTTATTTTAATCGGAATAACATCAAAAATTCCCCCATTGGTCTTTAGGTTGAGAAAATGGAGTCTACCAACCAAGGATTTCCCCTTGAAGGAAATCCTAGTCCCTTCTCCTCTTGGGGAGATGTTGGTCCACCCCATATGGCCACTTTGTCACTTTCACGATTGACAATTGGTTTGCCTGTCTGGCTCTTCTCTACCTTTGTCGTTCAAAATCCCGTAAATCCTGAACAATCTAATCAGCAACTAAACGACACTAGAGTTGCCTCCCAACCTTCTACTTCATCTGATTCTCCCTCTCTTCCTTCCTCTTTGCTTGATAAAGCCGATAAAGCTAAAAGTCAAGTAACTGAGAATAAGAAGAAGCAGAAAGAGAAAAAGGAAAAGAAGAAAAAGGAACCAAAATCGAAAGGGAGCAACCAAGTGTCATCTAGTGAAAATCCTCACACCGCACAGTCGAAACCTAAATCTCCTTGTGTCATTTGCAATGGAGACCACTATCACCGAGATTGTTCCTTGCATCCCTTGGATCTTAAGGGACTGGTCTCCTCGTTTGCACAATCCGGTAGCGTCAACCTCTGGCGATCATGTTGAATGCTCACCATCAACCAGTGAAAGTGAAGCACATGGACATAAAAGGAATCCCAGATTTCCTTGTACGTGGTGTGAAGGAAATCACACCATCCACCATTGTCCCTTCCTTGACGAGGCTAAAAGAGTTTTGGATGATCTTCCGGTTTCACCACTACGAATTCCTCCTAGATATAAAAAAATCTTACCAAGTCCTCCACTAGTTGAAAATCTGGTTGGCCCGTCATTGTGGTCAGCCGAAGCATCTATCATTGAAAATGAACCCTCTGAATCCATACCAAACGAAAGTCAAAGGGTCGATATGGCAGTTGACCCGGTCTTTCCTTCAGAGTGTTCATCTTCGAATGATACCGTCATTGAAGAGAAAGAGAACGACACCATTCAAATTCTTTTCATCAACATAGACTTCGATGAACTTGGGGGTGGTCATCCCGTTCCTTTATCGTAGGAAGGAAGTTCATCAGAGTCATATCCGACTGTCTATTCGGTCCCACCACCAAGCAACCTAGTCGTTTTCTTTGACTGGAATCTACTAGGCAGACCCTGTTTACCAGCCAGTATACCATTCAGAATCATTATACAAGCTTACAGAATGGTCATGGTTGGTACCATCATCGATGAAGGGGCTTCTGTGAATATCCTTTCCCCAACTTCTTGGAAAGCGCTTGGTTCGCCATCACTTTTGCCTAAAATGAGAAATCTGACAGGCTTCGACAAGGGAACCAGTCGACCTTTAGGGATCCTTCCAAATGTTCTCATTACTTTGAGAAGGAAAACTATTCACATGAACGTTATGGCAGTTCAAGTACCTTTATATTATAATCTACTCCTTGGATGCGACTATATTTATTGCATGGGAGTCATCGTCTCCTCACTCTTTAGAGTAATGTGTTTTCCGCACGAAAGCAAAATGGTCAAGCTCATAGACCAAATGTCATTCCCCGGTTCACACATCGCAAATAGTCAAATGCCATCCCTAAATGGTCTTTTCGTGCAAGAAATGTCTCATCGGTCTCTAGTCCGTCCACCTGATGAGCACGAGTGATTCAAGAAGGTGTGACTGAAACCCAGGGGGCATGCACCCTAGTCTGTTTCGGCAGGAAAACCTTAGGTATAGAGTGGATTTCTGCGAGGGATATATGACTAGTCTGGCGAACCCATCCTCATAGGAAAATTGGAATAGGATGGAATACGATACCTTCGTTAAAATTATGTGAGTGAAATGTGTCTGCGCCATTCACCTTTGTCTATTTCGATAGACATCGGTGAGGAAGCATTTTCTCTGCTATGTGGATAGAACTTTCTCGGTAACCTGGAATTTTTTTCGCTATACTTGGGGGCATGCAAACCTTTTCGCATGCAAGTGAAGAGCAGCTATTTATTTTTTAAATTTGTAGGACCTCTAACCCTTTAAACTCGTAAGGCTAGTCATTTCCTAACTTGCATAAAGAAAGGATCAGTGGCAAAGCTTGAGAGATGTAAGCCACTTCAAAATAGCATTTCGAATGAGACATTCTTATCATACGACTGGCGAGCAATGTTGTCGCAGAGTTCAAGCGCGTTAAAAATAAACCCTCCACGAGTAGTTTTAGCGCATAGTTCAAGCTCGTTAAAAAATAAACATAAGTCATGAGCAAATGTTCCCCCCAGCATTTAAGATCATCAAAAAATGAACCAGTAAATAACCATTGTGAATGCCTTATCGCCAGCTTTTGAGCCTTGGTCGTGTTCTCGCCATCACCTCCACTCTGTTTTTAACTGATCATTCACCCCCATATGATTGTTTAACCCTTTGAGGAACATTTGTGAAGAGTAATTCTGTTAGCCATCCTTGTGACACTGCCATGATTGGAAAATTCCAAATCTTCCCTGGAATCAGTTGCTACCCGAAACCATCACTCGTTCCTCGAAAATGAGTCTTCTTTAAGCTCTTTTCACTTGACTCATAAAATATGAAAAGATTGTCGAGTGATTGGCCTCTCTGGCTCGTTAAAGGTATCGGAAGTGCTATCCCTCCTCTAGATTTTAATCTTTTTGGGCCTGAGGGATTATTACACAAAAACATCGAGCGCTTGTCTTGTTCGGCTTGTTAAAACTATCGAAAATTCATACCTTTTGTATTATTTTACGCTTTTTCAGACTTAAGGGATTATATGACGAAAAAGAATCTTTGGAGTCTCCTTTCCATTTCTTTCAAACTCTCTAAAATTGAAAGAGACCGAGTTATCTTTGTCGTTAAACTCGTTAAAACCTAATAGCGACAAACTCGTCCAAATGGATGAGAATGAGTTTCACTGTCGCTATGCTCGCTAAAATATACCGACAGGTTCGCTTGAAGGCAGGATTATAGAACAAGCATATGTTATCCTCCTCAAGCTTGAAAAAAGTAAAGAGGTACTGTTCAGCAATGACTAGGGAAAATTGGGAAGAAAACTTGAAGAAACTTTATTGGTAGCAAGTCTCTCTTGAACATGACACTTTCCTTCCGCATCCATGCCGGGTTGGTTTGTTCCGTTCACTGGTCATCACCGTTGGTCTGTCGCACCATCCATCTTTGGGGTTAATGCTACCAATCCATCGTCAGTGTCGCCGATATGTTCAAGAGAAGTCATTCAGACAATTCACCTATGTCTCACCCACTGCAATACATTCATGCTTCATTCCTTCATGACCGCCACCCTGAACCCTGTATCGTCAGTTTGTTTTCACCTCCAAAATCATTTGCTTCATTCTGTGTCGTTGATTTGGGATTCATTAAGGCCCTCCTATGACATGTCGCTTCTTGTCGATATCAACTCATTATCCAAGAAGTTGACTTAGGAACAACCCTTTCAGTACTTTGAAGCTTGCATGCCTCAATGGAAGGTTTCTCACTTTTGGCGATAGGTTTACATCAATGGCCTTCGACCAAGAGATTTTACATGGTGTTCGATGCCAAGTCCCTTTTCACACCACGTGAATTGTACTGTAGTACCTTGAGGGCCATTTTCATTATTAGTGATTCCTCTCGTGCCTGTTAACAGCTTACATCATTGGCTGGTAATCAGGGGATGTCTTTCCATGTTCGACTCCAATTTTTTTTTCACATGGATCGACTTGTACTCCGAGTGAAGATTGAATGAGTTTTGAAGACCCCGGATCTAGTTTCATCCATTCGGGCTACAATATATTCAGGAATATAAAAACATCAAGTGTACATCATTGCCGAACAGATGATCATCCAAATCAAAGGATGATGTGTCCATATCATCAGTCTGTCACACAGACGATTATCTGTCCTATGTACATGAAAATGAATTTATAAAGCTGAGCATGGGAATGCCCACCTCAGCTGGATCATGAAAAAATGTTGTCAAAATAATGTATTGTATTGTATCTTATGACAGGTCGCCTCCCAGCTCGGAAAAACTTAAGATCCTCATAGTAAAGCATTTCACCCAACATCAAAAAGATTAACAACCTCATGCTTTAGGGGGCAACTGTTATAGATATTTTTGGGCACTTCAACCCCAATCATAAATGTCCATAAACTGAGGGATCCTAAGTCGCTAAAAGTGTTGCTTCACTGCCTAAAGGAAGAAGGTCAACTGATTACATCATCTCCCAGAAGTTCTCCACTAAAAACTACTCATAAATGGTCAAAAATGGACCATACTGAAAGCTCAATGTAGAGGGTGCGATGCATATCACCTTCCTAGTGTACAAGGTGTGATGCATATTGATTTGCTCCTCTGTAGGGAGCGATGGTCGGGAACAGACAAATGGTAGGGACAAAAATGCGAGGTGGAAGATCATGGAATCTTTCAGAAGCTTCCCCTCTGACACTTGCCTCTCTATTTTCGACCAGGGATGAGTAAGAGATCATCATTCTCCAAGTGGAAGCAAGAACTATCAAAGAGAATACACTAATCAAGATCCTAGAAGATGACTCACCTCTCTGTAATCATCTATATATGGATCCCTTATCACAGAGATCCAGAGGCTTGAATTTTGTATCTTATAGAGAAGTGTTGTTGGTTTTCCGCTGTACATTCATAGTGTTGGGTGATCTAAGCTTTGCTTGAGGTGAAGAAGGGCTTCCTAGTTGGAGGATGATGTTGGGTTAGAGCGCATGGTTGTAATCCTCTCGCTACTTTTCATCTTAATAAAGTTATTCTTGTTTCCTTCCATATTCTTGTATACTTGTTTATATATGCATTTATATGGTTAATACACATCTGATCCTATATTATTTATGAATTTAGATCTTTGTTTCTTCGATAGTAGTATGTTGTTGTGATTCCACAGGTTCTTTTGAAGCTGGGCAAGAAGAAGCGGCGAAACTCTATCAAGAAGGAGAGGAAATCAAATGCAAGACTCAGGTTGGTCTTCTTGGTTCTCCTCTTGTCTATGTTCATAAGAGAAAACAATAGTAGACTTTGATTGTTTGTTTCTAAGATAGCCACCCATCTTAGTGGGAATAGCAGCATCTGAGTGGACACTATTCCCGAATAACAATCCAGGAGTAAATATTGACAATAGAACCAAGGTGATATCATCAACAAATTCACTGGATTTAAATCCCAAAATCAGGGATATCATGTCAACAATAAGTTTTCGAGTTTCAGTGAAACCAGTCTGTAGATATGGAGGTTGGCCTTGAGGTTGGTACTGTGGTTTTATGAACATCTAACCAATATGGGTTATCTCTGATTTGGGCAATTGAGAAGCTTTTTCAAGTAAACACCCCATTGAAAGAGGAGCAAGGGGCTGAGTGGAATGGAACTGTATCATTCCATTAATAGACTTAGCAGTTATGGGAAAAAGAACAGTTTAGGATGGGGACATGATTGCTCTCTGGACAGGGTCATAGTTGGCACAGCATTAATGAATGATATTGGGGAAAACATGGACTGAAGGGAGAAAATACATGGGAAGATTGGATTCCCATAGTCCAAAAATATCAAAGTTGTTTAGATGGATGTCCCTGAATTGGTAGAAGGCCTGAAGATGGTTCATATCACCAGAGAAATCTCTTAATTGGAAATCTTTTTCGACCAGGGGTAAATAATCTAAGTCTTTATGAGGTGCATTCATGGGTGGGACATTCAGAGCTATGGGGGCTTCCATGTTTGGTTCTTGTGTATTCAAACTAGATTTCAGGCTTTCTGCAAGAAAATAGACTTAAACAGTAGCTTCAGGGTCTCTTATGGTAGTTATGAACTGTTTTTACCTTGAATTTGGCTTTTTTAGGTAGAATTTTTAGTGAAAACAAAAATTATAGGTTTGCAGAGTGAATTGGGTAAATACCTGTGTTTAAAGAGGAAAACTATGCAATTCGCAGGTTAAACGATGAATTGCAGAGCATGATGCTGGAATTTCTTGGCTAGGTGGTGGACTGGATGCTCATACAGTAGACTGGACATATTTTGCATGGAGCACAGTTTGCAGGAAATAGGGGTGAAAATAAACTTTTCTCATTGATTTAACAAAATTTGGTTTCGCGGGGCTTTTTTGGCATTTATTGGGTGAGTGACATCAGCGCGATGGGACGTTTTGTCATTAGCGGAGGGTGGTAAGTGGTTTTCCCCTCACCGCTTTTGGGGTCGGGTGGTTTCGGGCGAGGGGCGAGCGAGCATGATGGGAGCGTGATGCGTGGAGGAGGTACGGTGGAAAACCGTCAAGCAATCGCGACTTAAAGCGTGGTGGAAAGGATGGTCATGATATGATCGTCAACCATTGGATGAAAAGGCTAAGATTGGACAACTGACAGATGCTGGAGATGGCGGGGAGTTAATGCAGCGGGCTCGGGTGTAATAAGTCGTGTTTTAATTGTTTTGGGCGTAATTTGATTGGTTGGGGTTATGGTTATTAATTAACCCGGGTGGTTAATTAATTCCATTGTGCAGGTGGGGAGGCTATTAATAAATTTCAAATAAACTTATTAATCCCTGACTTAAACTTTATAATGGTTATATACCATCGGGGCGGGATTTATATAGCATTTAGGGATTTATGCATATAACTTAATAATATGGGAGAATGGTAATATGGTGTGGGATTTAAATAATAGCTATTTTAGTAGTTAATATGATTAATGAAGGGTAAAGCGCTAAGTTAAAACATTTCATATATACATTTAAACTTAGGCTAAAGAAAAAAGGGGTTTTTAATGTGATATTGTGCATTATTCCTAAGTAAAATAGGATTTTACGTAGGCAAACTTTATGAGATGACATGGATGATTTATGCATGATATTAAGTACTTAGGTTTCTAGATCATTGGGCCAAGGGTCCAGTTCCTCCAGAAGTCAGAGAAATGCTTTGAGCTCCTTCGATTTTCAAAGATCTTAGTAACATAGGGGGAATTAGTGAAATTTCTAGGGGAAAATGTGAATGGAAGTTAGCTATTTAGCCTTGCCTTTCTTGAACTGCATCAAGTGTAATGTATGCCTTGCACTGGTGATAAAATTAAATATCACACATTTTTAAAAGAATTTTTCATCACAAATATCATTCTGCAACACCATCTACCTACCCTACCTACTTTAACTAGCATTTTTTCCTTCTTTATTTGGGTGCACTTAGACTGGCAAACCCTTATCAATCTTCTTTTTCTTTTACATGGAAAGCTTACCTAAGTCTGCACTTATTACATCCAAGGGCTCAGATTACACTATTGAGCTCCTTTTAATTTACTCTACCTATCTACTTATATGCCAAGATTAAACAGTTTGGTCAGATTTTATTCTCTATCTCTAAAACATGAAATTCAAATATGAACTAGGCAAGCTTAGGTTGTTTGACTATTCATCAATTTTGGCATAAGTTAACAAGCTGCACACAATTTCTTATTACAGAAAATGAAATAGTAGTGACATTTGGACTTGCACATTTTCCTGGTCTATTTTTGTTTGGGGTTCATTTCTTTCACTTTTTTGACCATTTTATTCTTTTTACCCTTTAATTTTTCTTTTAGGGTATACCCTCTTTATATTTTTTAAAATTTTTGATTTTTTGATGATATGGAAAACCTTTACAACAAGAAAATGTTTGAACATATTACAGAGCTAATCAAGTCAATCATGAAATATGACACTTATTGGTATAGGAGCATAACACCATCCTTGTCAAGTATATAATTGGAAAATGTGTGCACATCTGGCTCATCTTTTCCCAGTTATCACTTTCTTTCCTTTCACAGAGTGGGGCATTGATTTTACTACTTGTAATTTGCCTTTGGCGGGAAATCACAAGTATATCATATTGGTCGTAGACTACTTTATGAAGTGGAATGAGGCCATGCTTACTTTTAAGAATGACAATGAAACAACAACCTTGTTTCTCTTCAACCAAGTTATTTCCTGATTTGGTATCCTTAAAGAGATTGTCACTGATCATAGCATCCATTTCCAAAATCAATTGATGTCTGAATTGGCTCTCAAGGTGGGCTTTTTGTAGGAGCATTCATCTCCGTATTATCCCCACACCAATGGGCTGGTTAAAGCAGTGTACAAATCCCTTAAAATCATCCTATAAAGGATGATTAACAAAGCTAGATCCAATTCGCACATCATGTTGTATTCGACACTTTGGGCATACCAAACGTCAGTTAAGACCGCCGCTGGCTTTACTCCTTTTCAACTAGTTTACGGGTTGGAAACTATCTTTCGTATTGAATGTGAACTTCCTTCCCTTAAACCTGCTATTGAACTTCTTCCAAAGACTTCTAGTCTCAAGGAGCACCTCGTTCATTTGGAGATCTTGATGAGAATGTTGGGTATACGACCAATAGTCCCACATTGACTAGAAGTGGGGAGGATCATGGGTATATAAGGATGGACAAATATCTCCATTGGTATGAGGCCTTTTGGGGTAAGTCCAAAAGCAAATCCATGAGGGCTTAGGCCCAAAGTGGACAATATCATACCATTGTGGAGATATGTGGTGTCCAGAACCTTACAAGTGGTATCAGAGCCATGCCCCGAAGTTAGCCAAGTGGATGAATCCTCGGAATGTCGAACGAAGGTGGTGGGCCCTGGTAATATCACGATGGGATCCGTGGATGAGCTCGGTTAAACAGGCGGTGTGCTCCGGATTCTTCATGGACGTGTCCTGCTCCCAACACGGTGAAGAGGAGTTGACCTGGGATAGAGCAAGCTCTCGAGGCAGGTGGTGTTTCCATGTAAGGCGTGTGCTTCCAATGCATTGGAGCGGAGAATCCTGGTTGGTAGAGAGTGGACGGATGGATAATCGTTTGAGGGGAGGTTCAATGGTCCTTTGTTCGAGGGGAGGATTGTTGGGTATACGACCAAAGTCCCACATTGACTAGAAGTGGGGAGGATCATGGTATATAAGGATGGACAAATATCTCCATTGGTATGAGGCCTTTTGGGGTAAGTCCAAAAGCAAATCCATGAGGGCTTAGGCCCAAAGTGGACAATATCATACCATTGTGGAGATATGTGGTGTCCAGAATCCTTACAGAGAAAAGTTGAGTTGTCACCACAATAAATGAAGCCCATAAAAAGACGGTAAAAACTCAATACAATAAATCTGTCCATCCTAGAAATTTTTTTGAAGGTAACCTTGTCCTAGTCTACGAGCAAGACAAAGATGCCTTGGGGACAGGCAAGTTTAAGTCTTTGTGGTACGATCCCTTTATAGTCAAGCGAGTTTTGAAAAAAGAAGCTTATGAATTAAATGAATTTGAAGGAAACAAGTTGGCAGAGCCAAGAAATGGGCTCTAATTTAAGAAGTAAATTGCTTAGGCTTTGGCTGGGCACTTACTTGTTTGTATATATTGTATGTTTGTACAAATCTATCTATCGGTCTTAGTGATGTAGATATTTTTGATCTACTTTGGTAGGTATTGATGGATGATTCAATATATTTAGGATTCGATGATGTTGCAAGTAGGCATACCCAAAACCTTGCTTCCGTGGCCTGGGTGATTTATTATCCATCTAGCTAGTTGATGGTTTTGAGAGGAGTATGTATCAGTCCTACTTTGAATAATATTTCCGAATATACTATCGTTATTAACTTTCTATCCGAAGCGATATCTCTTGATATTGATTCGTTAGTGGTTTATTTAGACTCACAACTGATGGTATCTTAGTTGAATAACATTTATTAGGTACGAGATCCTTATTTGTATCACCAATTTCTGAGAGTATGATTGTTGCAATGATCATTTATTTATATCACACATGTTCACATTCCATGATCAGAAAATTGCTTAGCTAATTCTATCGCTAATCAAGCAATGGACTGGCAGATAAATCATTCATCAAATTGAAAAACATAAAAAATAATCGAAGTATCATCTGTATATATGACATTCATAAAATCACATGTATATAGATATACTGTTTGTGTCCAAAATAATATACAAAAGTCAGGACAAAATTCCCTACAAAATTTGGGCTTATGCCCATCATCATGTCTAATCATAGAAATATATGATCATCTATTTGGTTGGCTCAGGATGAGTAGCTAGAAAATAAACGACGGCATTGGCCACACACCGGAAGAGTCACACCCAATCCTGTGGTACTCCTTCCACGCGACATTACATCTCATCAAGTAAGTCCTCTTTCTCTATCATGGGTACTTGGTGAGTCAGTGTCACCAAGTTCCTCTAAACTCCATGGAGAACTCTCTCCATCTCAGCTGCAGTCCCTTTGGCATCTCTTCCATGACACCTATGTCAGGGAAATCTGTCAGGTCTCACTGGTCCCACATATGAAACATGATCATATATTTTGTAAGTGTCTTGTCTCATAAAAAAATATTTATAAGTTCATTTATATTAAAAATCCAAAAAATCTTAAGAAATTCAAGAAAGAAATCAAAAAATTGTTACCTATGACACCCCATGCTGCATCAGGCCCAAACTTGGTTAAAAAATGCTTAGGCCCTTAGGAATGATCTTTTCTATATGCAAATTCAACTTCCTATAATTATTGATCCAAAAGGCCTTTCCCATACTTCATTATACCATTGGAAATATTTTCCAAACCACTATCTAACTATGTCACTTTCAAGACAAATCTAAGTTGATCTCTTGAGACATTATCTCCCCCAAACTCTAGGTATTCCAACCATCATAATTCTCTTGTTATGGCTTCTCCACTAAGATTGGTATTATGATTATTCTCTATAGAATATTGTAGCAACCATGGGACTCCCCCTGAATAACATGCTCATTAATGCTAACATCGGATGCCTCTGACCTTAGTGCTACTCTGGTTGACATTAATGCCAACATACCATGTGCCACCATCCATTCAGATAATGTCAATTATCCAACAATATCCCCCTTTTGCATTGATGGAAACAATGTAAGCTTCCCCGTAAACCAATCATGGTCTTTTTCATTATTTTTCTTCTTCTGAGCACTAGTAATATTCTCCCTCTTTGGCGTCAATAGAAAATGATGATCTCAAAAACTCCCCCTGAACCACTATAGCCTACTCTTCAATTGATCCCACATGTTGAGTAACTTCCAACATACATTATAATTGAATCATTTGGGAGGATTCACGATCTTTATCTACTGCTGAGATACTCAAAGGTTTCTCTTGCAAGTGGCTTAGTAAAGATGTTTTCAATTTGGTATTTTGTGGCCACATATTCAATTCGAACTACTCTAGCAGAAACCTATTCTATTAATAAATGAAACTTGATAGGGATGTTCTTGGGCTTTGAGTGCATGACTAGATTTTTAGAGATAGCGATGGCACTAGTATTATCCCACATGACTTGAATGGGATCATCCAAATCTGCCTTAATTTCCTTCAAGATCTACTTCATCCATAGAATTTGTGACCAACAAGAGGAAGCTGCAATATAATTTTCTTTCACAATTAATAAAGAAATGGAGTCTTGTTTCTTGTTGACCTAGGACACTAAGAAATTTCCCAAAAATAATGCTGAACTAAAGGTGCTCTTCCTGTCATGAATACTACCTACCCAATCAACATTCGCATAGGCCTTCAACTCAAACTATCTACTTTTAGCATACCATGGTCCATAATTTTTGTAGGGGTTGATGGATGGGTGTTTGTAGGCAAAAAACCCTCTTAGGTCTCCTGGGATCTAAGGATATAGAATGAAGTGACATGAAACTATTCAGATATACATGCAAACAATCATGTTAATATAGGAATCGACAGAGGAAAAGAGAAGAGTTACATTCCAGTCCTCGGTATAGATCAACTGGAGTTTTCAATGTGACAAGGGAGAGATCCTCTGTCATCTCTCAAACCAAGACCTATTTATAGAAAACACATTATGTAACCTTCATAGCATATGAAACCTTAACAATTCAAAAAATTAACATATAACTATATGTAAAGTGAGCATGCATTAATGATAATATTAGTCTCACCATTGAACCAACATATACATAAGGAAGGTGTTGGGTCCCTATAATACTAGTGATTACCCCATTAGTAATGTAGTTGTACCCATTATTAATATCGTTGTGCCCCTATTGCCCCCATATTATTATTACTATGCCCCATAGAATCCCTCTATTGTTATTTTTTTGGCTTTATATTATTATTGTTAGGTCGGATAAGTTATATTGTGACTCCTTAGACTCCTATATATAGAAAGGAGGGTTTGTCATTTGTATCATCTAAGAATTGTTCATTTATGTAATGTAAAGGAGGTTGCACCCTAGAACAGGTTGAATTCTAAGGCGTTGATCTATCTTTTCTATCTTTTCTTGAGCTGGTTCATAACATTTGGTATCAGAGCTTTGGATTCTAGGGTTTCGCTACTCCAAATAGGTCATCGTGGCATTTTCGCAATAACTTTTTTTCTGAGACGTTTCAGAAGCTAAAACAAAAACCCATTTGAGAAAACATCGTGCTAAATATTGGTTCTGAATTTTAGAGCATTTTGTGCTATATTTGCGGAGATATGATCTGAGGAAGTTGGTCTTTTTTGTAGATTCCTGAATTACATTCCAAACAGGTGACCTGGGGAACATCATCATAACATTTTCGCTGAGCATTGGATTGAAATTTCATAAGAAGGTTCAGAAAGAGGACGGACTTTAGTTTCTTGTATATATTTTTTAGAGCCAAAATATGAAACAGGGACTCGTGGCACATCGTACAGGTTCGCCCTACTGAACTAGTCCATAATCAGGTCACTGTGGGCGATTTTGCATAACTCTTCCTTGGAGAATCCAATTTGGATCAGACTGGTGGCATTGTAAAGAGGACACAGAGGGCTACTGCAAATCACAATTTCAAAACTGGATGATTTGAATGTACAAAGATACATCAAAGGCAATATCGAGCTCCTACAAAGTGAAAAAAGGTGTGTAGATTCTTTTAAATTTTTGCTTAAGATTGGTTTGAAATTTATTTTGAAGGAATTCAAAGGGCATAGTAGATCATTATTATCGGTAACTAATGCCCCGAGGAAAGAAAATGCAAACACCTAGTAAGGAACCTGAAAGCTCTAGCATGACTCATGAAGAAGAGGAAGAAATGCTACATGATATATCAAAATTACAAGAACAAGTGCAACAAGTGTCACTTGCACAAAAAGCAATAGAATCTAAGATGGATGGTTTAAGGAAAGATGTAGAAGCTAAGATGGATGGTTTAAATAAAGGTGTAGAAGTTAAGATGGATTATTTAAAGAAGGGCGTAGAAGTTAAGATGGATGGCATGGAAGCTAAGATGAATGGCATGGACGCTAAGATGAATGGCATGGATGCTAAAATTGATGGCATGGGTGATAAGGTGGAAGAATTGAAAATAAATATGAATAAGTTGCTACAAGGAATGGTCACTTATGTTGAAAAGGTACTAAAGGAAACTCATGATGAGAACAAAAGAAATGTTAATCATGATTCCATAGACTCTAATGTTGGATCAAAGACCCACCATATTCCAAAAATCGATATGAGGAAGTTTGATGGAAAGGATCTCACAACATGGATATTACAGATGGAGCAATTTTTCGATCTCAATAATGTGCAAAACACACAAAAGGTACGTATGTCAACTTTATATTTGGAGCCAAATTAGTTTGTATGGTATCAATGGCTTTGCTCTCGTAAACAATTTATCACTTGGGCAATTTTTACGGAATAATTGATGGCACATTATGAGGATACAAAAAGCAACACTTTTTTTAGCCAATTGATAAGTCTCAAACAAAAGGGTTCAATAATGGAGCACATTGAGGAGTTCCAAAAATTGAACATAAGGGTAAAAGATATTCCAGAGGAGCATAGGATTGATGTGTTCATAGGGTCTTTAAAGGATAATATCCAACATGATGTTCGCCTTTGGGAACCTGATTCATTAGAGAAGGCATTCAGGTTAGCAAGAAAAATGGAAAGCAAAACTATGGCAACCAGGAAGCATACCATTCACAACTATAAAGATGGAAGTGTTGTTGCCTCTAGTCTCCCACAACCTATAAGGTTGACACCACAAAAATTGGAAGAAAAAAGAGAAAAAGGGCTTTGTTACAGTTGTGATAGCAAATACACTAAAGGTCATAAGTGTTCTGAGAAGAAATTATTCTACATAGATTGTGAAGAGGAAAAAAAAAAGGAGCAAGAAAAGTCAAAAGAAGATGATATACTCCAGGAACAAAGCCTAGATAAAGAAGAAATTAATCTGACCATATCTTGTAATGCATTGGTGGGAATTACCACTCATCAAACCATCAACATAGAAGGACAAATCAAGAAGAAAACGGTAATAGTGTTGATTGATTCAGGAAGTACCCACAATTTTATTCATTGTAAGGTAGCAAAAGAATTGAATTGCTTCCTATATCAAGCACCAAAGTGTCAAGTGATGGTTGCAAATGGAGGAACAATAAATTGCTCTAGGAAGTGCCATAATATCAAGCTATCCATGGCAGAATATGTATTGACTAGCCCAATGCTTTCCATTCCAATGGGAGGTGCTGAAGTTGTACTAGGAGTCTAATGGCTACAATCCTTGGGTACAATAGCTTTTAACTTTGAAGAACTTTTCATGAAATTTTCTGCAGAAGGAAAGGAAGTTGAATTAAGTGGTATTACAGGGAAACTAGGAAAGATAATCAGCTCTAATGGTATGAAAAAGATTCTAAAAAAGGAACAAATACATGTAATTGCACAATTATGTTCGCTAGATGTTTCCACATCGAAATCATCTATTTCTTAAGATCTCCAAAAAGTCTTAGACAATCATTGCAAGGTATTTAAGACTCCCAAAGGTCTCCCACCTATTCATGATCATGATCATGCTATCCATCTGATTCCAAGAATTGTTCCTCCAAACATCAGGCTGTAAAGATATCCCTATGCCGAAAAGAGTGAAATTGAACGTATGGTTGCAGAAATGCTAGAGGCTGGTATAATTCAACCTAGTCAAAGTTCTTTCTTTCCTCCAGTCGTATTGGTGCACAAGAAGGATGGGTCATGGTGCATGTGTCCAGATTATAGGGAGCTCAACAAACTCACTATTAAAGATAAGTTTCCCATTCCTATCATCGATGAATTACTAGATGAATTGCATGGATCAATTTACTTCACCAAGTTGGATATTCGTTTAGGATATCATCAAATCAGAATGAGGATTGAAGACATTCCGAAAACAACATTTATAACTCACTCGGGTCATTATGAATTTTTGGTCATGCCTTTTGGCCTCACTGATGCACCTTCTACATTTCAAGGTTTGATGGATTCCATTTTCAAACCCTTCCTTAGAAAATTTGTGTTAGTATTTTTTGATGATATACTAATCTACAACAAGTCTTGGAAGGATCATGTTGAACATGTTGAAAGGGTGCTACAACTAT
>APFE030470865.1:0-14960 GCA_000404065.3 Pinus taeda
AATTATAAAAATTATTTTAAAATGTTATAAAATTCTTAAAGGCTTAGGGTTATGGTTTAGGACATGGGGTTTAGGATTGTAGGGTTTATTAAATTAGTAAATTCTTTTAATAAGCACTTCAAAAAGATTTACAAAAATATTGTTAAAATGTCATTGAATGTTTAAAGTTTAGGTTTGGGTTTGGGGTTTACAGTTTACATTTTGAGGTTTAGGGTTTATGTTTTTGTGTTTAGTGTTTACGGTTTTATTTTTATGGTTTAGGGCTTATAAACATTTAGTAAATTCTTTTAATAAAGACTTAAATAAAACTCACAAAATTCTTCTTAAACTGTTATAAAATTATTAGGGTTTATGGTTTAAGGTTTAGGGCTTGGTGTTTGGAGTTTAGAGTGTAGGTTTTGAGGTTTAGGTTTTAGGGTGTATGGTTTAGGGTTTATAACAATTTAGTAAATTATTTTAATAAAGACTTAAATAAAAGTTACAAAACTCTTTTTAATATGTTATAAAATGCTTAGAGTTTAGGGTTTATGGTTATAACACTTTATTAAGTGCTTTTAACAAACAATTAAAAAAGCTACAAAAAGGTATTTTAAAATGTTATAAAATTCCTAGTGTTTACAGATAGGGTTTATGGTTTAGGGTTTGGGATGTATATCATTTTGATAAATTGTTTTAATAAGAACATAAAAAGAACTTAGAAAACACTTGTTAAAATGTAATAAAATGCTTAGACTTTAACGTGTTTAGGATTTAGAAATCTATAAAATTCCCTCATTGTTTAGTTTTAGGGTTTAGGGTTTATAGCACTTTAAGTAAATGATTTTATAACACTTAAAAAAAAGGAAGAAAACAATTGTTAAAATGAATAATAAAATACTTAGGGTTTAGAGTTTTGGATTTAGGTTATGGCTTTGGATTTAAAATGTTATAAAATGCTGTACGGTTTTAGTATTAGATTTAGATTTAAGGTTTAGGTAGCATTTAGGGATTAGGATTTTTAGTTTATGGTTTATAATTTAGGGTTTATCTTTTATGGTTTATGGTTTATAACACCTTAGTAAATTATTTCGATAAAAACTTAAGTAAAAGTTACAAAAGTCTTTCTGGAATGCTATAAAATGCTTAGAATTTAGGTTTTATAGGACCTCAATAAATTCTTATAATAAACACTTAAATAAAAGTTAAAAATCAAACTTTAAAATGTTATAAATAACTTAGGGTTTAGGTTTAAGAGTCTATGGTTTATAAGACTTTATTAAATCATCTTAATAAACACTTAAATAAAAGTTATACTTTTTTTAAGATGTTATAAAATGCGTAGAGTTTAGGGTTTGGGTTTTATGGGTTGGGGTTTGGCATTTAGATTTTAGGGTTTAGGGTTTATAACACTTTCGTAAATGATTTTAATAAACTCTTAAATAGAAGTTACAATATGTTTTTTAAAAGGTTATAAAATTATTAGAGTTTAGCATTTAGGGTTTAGGGTTTAGGGTATAGGGTTTAGAGTTGAGGGTTTAGGGTTTAGAGTTTCAGGTTTAGAGTTTCGGGTTTAGGGTTTGTCATTTACAGTTTAGGGTTGAGGGTTTATAGCACTTTGGTAAATTCTTTTAATAAACACTAAAATAAAAATTAAAAAATACGTCTTAAATTGTTATAAAATGCTTAGGGTTTAGGGTTTAATGTTCACGGTTTGGGGTTTAGGCTTTATGGTTTAGGACTTAGGGTTTATGATTTATGGTTTGTGGTTTGCGGTTTAGAGGCTAGGGTTTAGGTCTTATAACACTTTTTTAAATTTTCTTAATAAACACTTAAATAAAAGTTTCAAAATAATTTTTAAAATGTTATAAAATGATAGGGTTTAGGGTTAAGGGTTTGGGATGTAGGGTTTATGGTTTAAGGTTTAGGGTCTACAAAATTTTGGTAAATGATTTTAATAAACACTTAAATAAAAGTTACCAAAGAATTTTTAAAATGTTATAAAATTGTTACGGTTTAGGGTTTACAATTTGGAGTTTGGGGTTTAGAGCTTAGGGTGTTGTGTTTATGGTTTAGGATTTATAACAATTCAGTAAATTCTTTTAATAAACACTTAAATAAAATTTACAAAATTCTTCTTAAACTATTATCAAATTCTTAGGGTTTATGGTTTATGGTTTAGGGCTTGGGATTTCGTGTTAGGCCCATATACTACTAGAGTAACACCTTATTTTTATTAGTACAACCTCCTTATTATATTGATGTACCCATGTAGTGCTTATATTTTTGCTATTGTGCCCCATAAAAACCCACTATTTTTATTATTGTGCCCTTATATTGTTATTGTTTTGTCGGCTCTGATTATATTATGACCCCTTAGCCTCCCATATATAGAAAGGAGGTCTTTTCATTTGTATCATCCAAGAGTTGTTTCATTTTTGTAGTGTAAAAGGAGGTTAACCTCTCGAAGAGGTTTGAATTATAAGGTGTTGATCTATCTTTTCTATTTTTTTTGAGCTGTTTTCACAACATTTGGTATGAGATCTTTGGATTCTAGGGTTTCACCGCTCCAAATAGATCATCGTGGCATTTTCGCTATAACTTTTTTCTGCAACGTTTCTGAAGCACAAAAAAAATCCATTTGAGAAGAAATCACACCGAACCTCATGTCCAAATTTCAAAGCTTTTTGCACTATATTTGAGGAGATATAATCTAAGGAAGTTGGTATTTCTACAGACTCTTGAATTACATTACAGATAGGTGACCTGGGGAAAATCATCATAACTCTCTGTCTGGGCATCAGATTGAAATTTTTTAAGAAGGTAAAGAAAGAGGAAAAAGTTTAGTTTCTTGTATATATCTTTCGGGGCCAAAGGTCGAAACAGTGAGACGTGACACTTCATACAAGTTAGCTTTTCTAGAAAGGTCTATAATCGGGTCATCTTGGGAGATTGTGCATAACTCTGCCTTGGAGAATCTAAATTCGCTCAGAGTGTTGACATTAGAAAGGGGACACAGACGGCTACTACAGGTCACAATTTCAGAATTGGAAGAGCTGAAATTATAGAGTTATATCATTTCAAGATCGAGCTCCCAATATCAAGAAAAGTCGATATGATGAAGGTTGATGGCGAGGATATGGTAAATTGGATACTTCAGATGGATCAATATTTTAATCTACATGGTGTACCACTGTTACAAAAGGTATGTATTTCATCTTCATATTTAGAGTCAGATCAATTTTTATGGTATAAAGGGCTTTGTTCTCATAAACAACTTGTTACATGGTTAATTCTCATGGAGGAAATGATAGCACATTATGAGGATACAAAGAGAAACACCACAACAATTGGAACAAGAATTAAAAGGGCTTTGTGACATAGTGGAAAGTAAAAATTAGGCAACAAGGAAGTTCTACCCCTCACAAACTATAAATATGAGTGTTGTTTCTCCTAGCCTCCCACAACCTACAAAAGGGTACACCACAACAATTGTGAAGAAAAAAGAGAGGAAAAGGGCTTTGTTACAATTGTGATAAAAATGCACTAAAGGTCATAACGTGTGTTGAGGAAGAAATTATTTTACATAGATATGAAGAGGAGGAAAAGAAGAAGGATCAAGAAACATCAAAAGAAGAGGATATATGCCAAGACCCAACCCCTGAGAAAGAAGAAATGAATCAGACCATACCTTGTAAAGCATTGGCAAGAATTACCACTCCTCAAACTCTGAAGATAGAAGGACATATCAAGAAGAAAAAGGTGCAAGAAGTGAAATATCACATCGATAAAGAAGAAATGAATGCAGCCATATCTTGTAAAGGATTGGAAGAAATTACCACTCGTCAAACTCTAAACGTAGAAGGACATATCAAGAAGAAAAAGGTTCAAGCAGTGAAAGATCACATCGAGCATCAACAACAAGTTCTCCAACTTTTAAAGGATCACACCATTATGGTTCAAAATCAAATGAAACAACAAGTAGATCAACATCGTAGTGAAAAAATGTTTTGATGTATTTGATTGGGTATTTTTAGTGCTACATCTCAAGCGAGCTATTTGTGAGAAGGAAATGTTGGCAATACAACATGCACCTAAAAAATGGTGACCTTACCGAATGGGAAGACACTTCAAGGTAAAAATGGATCATGATAGCCTTAAATACTTTTTAGAACAACCATTATCTTTGGAAGAACAAAACAAAATGTGTCACAAATATGTGGGGTTATGACTTTCACATCATCTACACAAAAAGGTAGCAAAATTTTGTTGCAAATGCACTCTCAAGAAAGGACGAGAATGTGGAAGCATTGTTTTGTGCTATTTATATTATCCAACCAGATTTGATAAAAAAAGCAAGGGATGAATGGAATAAGGATGAAGAAGTATGGCCACTTATTCAAAAGTTTCAAAATATCCCAATTCAAACAATATTGCAAGAAATTGAAGAGGAAGGAAAAATCATATTGGAACCTAGAGCAGTCAGAGAAATAAGAACTCGACAATTACGGAATCGATCAATTTCAAAGTATCTCAATAAGTGGAAGAACTTACCTACTGAAAATTCCACACGGGAGGACAAGAATTTTATACAGAAGCATCAATAACTTCTCAAGTGTTGAGGACAACACTTTTTGAAGGAGAGGGGAATGTTAGGCCCCTATACTACTAGAGTAACCCCTTATTGTTATTAGTACAACCTCCTTATTATATTGATGTACCCATGTAGTGCCCATATTGTTACTAAAATGCCCCATAGAAGCCCACTATTGTTATTATTGTGCCCTTACATTATTATTGTTATGTCGGCTCTGATTATATTATGACCCCTTCAACTCATATATATATAAAGGAGGTCTTTTCATTTGTATCATCCAAGAGTTGTTCATTTATGTAATGTAAAGGAGGTTTCCCCCTCGAAGAGGCTAAATTCTAAGGCGTTCATCTATCATTTATATTTTTTTTGAGCCGGTTTCATAACATTTAGGATTTAGTTTATAGGTTTTAGGCTTTACTCTTTAGGGTTTAGGGTTTAGGGTTTATAAATTTGATTAAGTGCTTTTAATAATCACTTAAGAAAGGTTACAGAACAATTTTTAAAATGTTATTAAATGATTATGGTTTAGAGTTTAGGGTTTGGGGTTTATAACACTTTACTAAATGATTTTAATAAACACTTTAGAATATGATTTTTAAAATTCTACAAAACTATTAGGGTTTAGAGTTTAGGTTTTAGGGTTTAGGATTTCAGGTTTAGAGTTTAGTGTTTAGGGATTAGGTTCTAGGGTTTATGGTTTAGGGTTTTAGGTTTAGGGTTTGTGGTTTAGAATTTAGTGTTCACGATTTTTAACACTTTAGTAAATTCTTTTAATACACACTTGAATAAAAATTACAAAACACTTTTTAAATTGTTATAAAATGCCTAGGGTTTAGGGCTTAATGTTCATGATTTGGGGTTTAGGGTTAAAGGTTTAGGGTTTAGGGTTTATGGTTTAGGGTTTACAATTTGGGGTTTAGAGTCGAGGGTTTAGGGTTTATAAGACTTTATTAAATGCTTTTAATAAAAACTTAAATAAAAGTTTCAAAATAATTATTAAAATGTTATAAAGTGATTAGGTTTTAGGGTTCATGGTTTGGTGTTTAGGGTTTAGGGTTTAAGGTTTAAGTTTTAGGATTTTGGGTTTAGGTTTAGGGTTAAGTTTTTAGGGTCTACATCATTTTGGTAAATTCTTTTAATAAACACTTAAATAAAAGTTACAAAACAATTTTTAAATGACATAAAAAGGTTAGGGTTTAGGGTTTATGGTTTATGGGTTAGGGTTTGGGATTTGGGGTGTAGGGTTTAGGTTTTAGGTTTTGGGGTTTAGGGTTTATGTTTTTCTGTTTAGGGTTGAGGGTTTTGTGTTTATGGCTTAGGGTTTATAGAACTTTAGTAAATACTATGAATAAACAATTAAATAAAAGTTACAAAATTCTTCTTAAACCGTTATAATATTCTTAGGGTTTATGGTTTAGAATTTAGGGCTTGGAGTTTAGGGTTTAGGGTTTATGTTTTAGGGTATATGGTTTAAGATTTATAACAATTTAGTAAATTTTTTAATAAACACTTAAGTAAAAGTTACAAAACGCTTTTAAAAATGTTATAAGATGCACACAATTTAGGGTTTAGTTTATAGGGTTTAGATTTTATTATTTATGATTTAAGGTTTGGGGTTTAGGGTTTAGGGTTTAGGGTTCATAGAAATTTATTAAGTTATTTTAATAAACACTTAAAAAAGGTTACAAAACACCTTTCAAAATGTTATTAAATGATTAGGGTTTAGAGTTTAGGGTTTGGGGTTTAGGGTTTAGGGTTTACATTTTACAAGACCTTAGTAAATTCTTTAAATAAACACTTAAATAAAAGTTACAAAATTATTTTTAATAGATCATAAAATGCCTAGGTTTTAGGGTTTAAGGTTGGTTTGGGGATTCAGGTTAGTGTTTAGTGTTTAGGGTTTAGGGATTATAACACTAGGTAAATTATTTTAATAAAAACTTAAATAAAAAGTACAAAACTATTGTTAAAAATGTTATAAATGCTTTGGCTTAGGGTTTAGGTTTTTTAGGGTCTTTAAAATGCATATAAAATGTATTTTAAAACATTATAAAATTTCTAGTGTTTTAGGGATAGGTTTATGAGGTGGGATTGATAACACTTGAATAAATTCTTTTAATAAGAACATAAAAAAAAAGTTACAAAATGCTTGTTAAAATGTGATAAAATGATTAGGCTTTATAGATTAGGATTTAAAATTCTATAAAATGCTCATGGATTGTGGTTTAGGTTTGGGGTTTGGGGTTTAGGGTTTAGGGTTTAAGATTTAGGATTTTATGTTTAGGTTTACGATTTAGGGTTTTGTTTTCATGGTTTAGGGTTTATAACACTTGTGTTTATACTTTTTAAAATGTTATAAAATGGTTAAGGTTTAGGGTTTCGGGTTTAGGGTTTGGGGTTTGGGGTTTAGGTTTTGGCATTTAGGGTCTATGTTTTTGTGTTTAGGGTTTTAGGTTTTGTGTTTATGGTTTACGGTTTATAACACTTTAGTAAAGTCTTTTAATAAACACTTAAATAAAAGTTACAAAATTCTTCTTAAACTGTTATAAAATTCTTAGGGTTTAGGGCTTGGGGTTTAGGGTTTAGGGTTTAGGTTTTGTCGATTAGGTTTTAGGGTAAATGGTTTAACGTTTATAACAATTTGGTAAATTCTTTTAATAAACACTTAAATAAAAGCTACAAAACACTATTTAAAATGTTATAAAATGCATACGCTTTAGAGTTTAGTTTACAGGGTTTAGGCTTTAGGCTTTAGGGTTTAGCGTTTGGGGTGTAGGGTTTAGGGTTTATTGTTTATAAAATTTATTAAGTGATTTTAATAAGCACTTAAAAATGTTAAGGCTTTAGGGTTTAGGGTTTAAGGTTTGGGGTTTCCGGCTTAGGTTTAGGGTTTAGTGCTTATGGTCTACAACATTTTGGTAACTGCTTTTAATAAACACTTAAATAAAAGTTACAACTTTTTTTAAATGTTATAAAATGGATAGGGTTTAGGGTTTAGGCATTGAGATTTAGGGTTTTTTGTTTAGTTTTTGGGGTTTAGGGTTTATGTTTTTTTGTTTAGTGTTTAGGGTTTTGTGTTTAGGGTTTAGGTTCTATAACACTTTATTAAATTCTATTAATAACGTATAAATAAAAGTTACAAAATTATTCTTAAAGTGTTATCAAATTCTTAGGGTTTACGGTTTAGAGTTTAGCGTTTGGAGTTTAGTATTTAGGGTTTATAAGATTTTAGTAAATTATTTTAATAAACTCTTCGAAAAAAGTTAAAAAATCTTGTTAAAATTTCACTGAATGTTTACGGTTTACATTTTGGGTTTGGGGTTTAATGTTTACAATTTACATTTTGGGGTTTAGGGTTTATGTTTTAATGTTTTGGGTTTAGGGTTTTGTGTTTATGGTTTAGGGTTTATAACACTTTAGTAAACCCTTAAAAAAAAATTAAACACTTAAATAAAAATTAAAAAATACTTCTTAAATTTTTATAAAATGCTTACGGTTTAGGGTTTAATGTTCACAGTTTGGGGTTTAGGCTTTAAGATTTAGGACTTAGGGTTTATTATTTATGGTTTGTGGTTTGGGGTTTAGAGGCTAGGGTTTGGGTTTTATAAGACTTTATTAAATTTTCTTAATAAACACTTAAATAAAAGTTTCAAAATAATTTTTAAAATGTTATAAAATGATAGGATTTAGGGTTTAGGGTTTGGGATATAAGGTTTATGGTTTAATGTTTAGGGTCTACAACATTTTGGTAAATGATTTTAATAAACACTTAAATAAAAGTTACCAAACAATTTTTAAAATGTTATAAACTTGTTAGGGTTTAGGGTTTACAGTTTGGAGTTTGGGGTTTAGAGCTTAGGGTTTTGTGTTTATGGTTTAGGTTTTATATCACTTCAGTAAATTCTTTTAATAAACACTTAAATAAAAGTTACAAAATTCTTCTTAATCTGTTATCAAATTCTTAGGGTTTATGGTTTAGGGTTTAGGGCTTGGGGTTTAGTGTTAGGCCCATATACTACTAGAGTAACACCTTATTGTTATTAGTACAACCTCCTTATATTGATGTACCCATGTAGTGCTTATAATTTTACTATTGTGCCATATAAAATCCCACTATTGTTATTATTGTGCCCTTATATTATTATTGTTATGTCGGCTCTGATTATATTATGACCCCTTAGACTCCTATATATAGAAAGGAGGTCTTTTCATTTGTATCATCAAAGACTTGTTCATTTATGTAGTGTAAAGGAGGTTGCCCCCTCGAAGAGGTTGAATTCTAAGGTGTTGATCTATCTTTTCTATTTTTTTGAGCTGGTTTCATAACATTTGGTATTAGAGCTATGGATTCTAGGGTTTCACCACTCCAAAGAGATCATCGTGGCATTTTCATTATAACTTGTTTTCTTCAATGTTTTAGAAGCACAAAAAAAAATCATTTGAGAAGAAATTGCACCGAACGTGATGTCCAAATTTCAAATCTTTTTGCACTATATTTGAGGAGATATAATTTGAGGAAATTGGTATTTTTGCAGACTCGTGAATTACATTCCAAATAGGTGACATGGGGAAAACATCATAACTTTTTGTCTGGGCATCGAATTGAAATTTTTTAAGAAGGTACAGAAAGAGGAAAAACTGTAGTTTCTTGTATATATTTTTTGGGGCCAACGGTCGAAGCAATGAGACGTGAAACTTCATACAAGTTAGCTTTTCTAGAAAGGTCTATAATCGGGTAATCTTTGGAGATTGTGCATAACTCTACCTTGGAGAATCTAAATTCGATCATATTGTTGACATTGGAAAGGGGACACAGAGGGCTACTCCAGGTCGCTATTTCAGAATTGGAAGAGCTGAAATTATAGAGTTATAGTCATTTCAAGATCGAGCTCCTAATATCAAGAAAATTTGATATGATGAAGCTTGATGGCAAGGATCCGGTAAATTGGATACTCTAGATGGAGCAATATTTTAATCTATAGGGTGTACCACTCTTACAAAAGGTATGTATTTCATCTTCATATTTAGAACCAGATCAATTTTTATGGTATAAAGGGCTTTGTTCTCGTAAACAACTTGTTACGTGGTTAATTGTCACGGAGGAAATGATTGCACATTATGAGGATACAAAGAGCAACACCTTCTTTAGAGCAACACCAGAACAATTGGAAAGAATAAAAGGGCTTTTTGACATAGTGGAAAGTAAAATTATGGTAACAAGGAATTCTACCCCTCACAACTATAAATATGGAAGTGTTGTTTCTCCTAGCCTCCCAAAACTTACAAGGGTTACACAGAACAATTGGAAGAAAAAAGAGAAAAAGGGCTTTGTAACAATTACGAAAGAAAATGCACTAAAGGTCATAAGTGTGTTGAGAAGAAATTATTTTACATAGAATATGAAGAGGAGGAAGAAAAGGATCAAGAAACATCAAAAGAAGGGGATATATACCAAGACCCAACCCCAGAGAAAGAAGAAATGAATCAGACCATCTCCTGTAAAGCATTGGCAATAATTACCACTCCTCAAAATCTCAAGATAGAAGGACATATCAAGAAGGAAAAGGTGCAAGAAATGAAAGATCACATCGATAAAGAAGAAATGAATCCAACCATATCTTGTAATTCATTGGTCGGAATTACCACTACTAGAACTATCAAGATAGAAGGACGTATCAAGAAGAAAAATGTTCAAGAAGTGAAAGATCACATCGAGCATCAAGAAATGAATCCAACCATATCTTGTAAAGGATTGGCAGAAATTACCACTCCTCAAACTCTAAAGATAGAAGGACATATCAAGAAGAAAAAGGTTCAAGCAGTGAAAGATCACATCGAGCATCAACAACAAGTTCTCCAACTTTTAAAGGATCACACCATTTTGGTTCAAAATTGAATGAAACAATAGGTAGATCAACATCATAGTGAAAAATGCTTTGATGTATCTCATTGGGTATTTTTACTGCTATATCTCAAGCAAGCTATTTATGACAAGGAAATGTTGGCAATACTACATGCACTTAAAAAATGGTGACCTTACCAAATGGGAAGACACTTCAAGGTAAAAATGGATCATGATAGCCTTAAATACTTTTTAGAACAACCATTATCTTTAGAAGAACAAGAAAAAATGTGTCACAAATATGTGGGGTTATGACTTTCACATCATCTATACAAAAAGGTAGCAAAATTTTGTTGCAGATGCACTCCCAAGAAAGGACGAGGATGTGGAAGCATTGTTTTTTGCTATTTCTATTATCCAACCAGATTTGATAAATGAAGCAAGGGATGAATGGAAGAAGGATGAAGAAGTATGGCCACTTATTCAGAAGTTGCAAAATATCCCAATTCAAACAATATTGCAAGAAATTAAAGAGGAAGGAAAAATCATATTGGAACCCGGAGCAGTCATAGAAACAAGAACTCGACAATTACAGAACCGATCAATTTCAAAGTATCTCAACAAGTGGAAGAACTTACCTACTGAAAATTCCACACGGGAGGACAAGAATTTTATACAGAAGCATCAATAACTTCTCAAGCGTTGAGGACAACACTTTTTAAAGGAGAGGGGCATGTTAGGCCCATATACTACTAGATTATCCCCTTATTGTTATTAGTACAACATCCTTATTATATTGATGTACCCATGTAGTGCCCATATTGTTACTAAAATGCCCCATAGAAGCCCACTATTGTTTTTATTATGCCCTTACATTTTTATTGTTATGTCGGCTCTGATTATATTATGACCCCTTAGACTCCTATATATGGAAAGGAGGTCTTTTCAATTGTATCATCCAAGAGTTGTTCATTTATGTAATGTAAAGGAGATTTCCTCCTCGATGAGGCTAAATTCTAAGGCGTTGATCTATCATTTCTATTTTTTTTGAGTTGGTTTCATAACATTTAGGATTTAATTTATAGGTTGTAGGCTTTATTCTTTAGGGTTTAGGGTTTAGGGTTTATAAAATTTTATTTAGTGCTTTTAATAAATGCTTAAAATGGGTTACAAAACACTTTTTAAAATTTTATTAAGTGATTATGGTTTAGAGTTTAGGGTTTGGGGATTAGGGTTTATGGTTTAGGGTTTAGGTGTTATAACACCTTAGTAATTTTTTTTAATAAACACTTAAATAAAATTTACAGAATTATTTTAATAGATCATATAATGCCTAGGTTTTAGGGTTTAGGGTTTGAGGTTTGGGGAATAGGGTTTACCGTTTAGGGTTTAGGGTTTAGGGTTTATAAAAATTTAGTAATTAATTTTAATAAACACTTAAATAGAAGTAACAAAACTCTGTTTCAAATGTTATTAAATTCTTTGGGTTTAGGGTTTAGGGTTATAACAGTTTATTAAATGTTTTTTAATAAACATTAAAAAAAGTTACAAATTTTATTTTAAAATGTTATAAAAAATTTAGTGTTTAGGTATAGGATTTATTGTTTGGGTTTGGGATTTATAACACTTTCATAAATTATTTTAATAAGAACATAAAAAAAGTTACAAAACGCTTGTTAAAATGTTATAAAATGATTAGGCTTTAGGGTTTAGGATTTAAAATTCTATAAATTTTCATTGTTTAGGGTTTAGGGTTTATAACACTTTAGTAAATGATTTTAAGAAAAACTTTAAAAAACTAAGAAAACTTTTGTTAAAATTTTATAAAATACTTAGGGTTTAGATTTTAGGCTTTATGGATTAGGGTTTTGGGTTTAAAATGTTATAAAATCCTTACAGTTTAGAATTTAGGGTTTATAACATTTTAGTAAATGCTTTTAAAAAACACTTCAAAAAAGTTACAGAAAACTTGTTAAAATATCACTCAATGTTTAGGGTTTAGGTTTGGGTTTTGGTGTTTAGGATTTAGGTTTTACGTTTTGAGGTTTAGGGTTTATGTTTTTTTGTTTAGGGTTTAGGGTGTTGTTTTTATGGTTTAGGGTTTATAAAACTTTAGTAAATTCTTTTAATAAACACTTAAATTAAAGTTACAAAATTCTTCGTAAACTATCATAATATTCTTAGGATTTATGGTTTAGGGTTTAGGACCTCCGGTTTAGGGTTTAGAGTTTAGGTTTTAGGGATTAGGTTTCAGGGTGTATGATTTAAGGTTTATAATAATTTAGTAAATTCCTTTAATAACCACTTAAATAAAAGTTACAAAACAAGTTCAAAAATGTTATAAAATTCTTTGGGTTTAGGGTTTAGTTTATGGTGTATAGAGTTTAGGGTTTATAAAACCTTAGTAAATTATTTTAATGAACACTTAAATAAAAGTTACAAAATTATTTTTAATAGATCAGAAAATTTTTATGTTTTAGGGTTTAGGGTTTCGGGTTTAGGGTTTAGTGTTTAAGGTTTAAGGTTTAGGGTTTATAACACTTTAGTTAATTATTTTAATAAAAAATTAAACAAAAATTACTGAACTCTATCAAAATGTTATAAAATCCTTAGGGTTGAGGGTTTAGGGTGATAACACATTATTAAATGATTTTAATAAACAATTTAAAAAGTTACAAAATGTTATTTTAAAATGTTATAAAATTCTTAGTGTTTAGGGATAGGGTTTAGGGTTTAGGGTTTGGTATTTATAACACTTTGATAAATTCTTTTAATAAGAACATAGAGAAATGTTACAAAACACTTGTTCAAATGTTATAAAATGCTTAGGATTTAGTGTTTAGGATTTAGAATTCTATAAAATTCTCATGGTTTAAGGTTTATAACACTTTAGTAAATGATTTTAATAAACACTTAAAAAAAAGAAATAAAATTTTGCTAATGTTATAAAATAATTAGGATTTCAAGTTTAGTCTTTAGGGTTTATGGTTTTGGGTTTAAAATGTTATAAAATGCTTGTGGTTTATAAAATTTTAGTATATGCTTTTAATTAACACTTGAAAAAAGTTACAAAAAGGTTTTTAAAATGTCACTGAATGCTTAGGGTTTAAAATGTTATAAAATGCTTAAGCTTTAGGGTTTAGGGTTCAAAAGACCTTAGTAAATTATTTTGATAAAAACTTACGTAAATGTTACAAAAGTATTTTTAGAATGCTATAAAATTCTTAGGGTTTAGGGTTTGTAAGGCTTTAGTAAATTCTTATAATAAACACTTAAATAAAAGTTAAAAAACACTTTTTAAAATGTTATAAATTGCTTACGGTTTACAGTTAAGAGTCTAGGGTTTATAATACTTTAGTAAATCCTCTTAATAAACACTTGAATAGAAGTTATATTTTTTTAAGATGTTATAAAATTCTTAGGGTTTAGGATTTAGGGTTTATGGTTTGGGGTTCGGTGTTTAGAGTTTAGGGTTTAGAGTTTATAATAATTTAGTAAATTATTTTAATAAACACATAAATAGAAGTTACAATATGATTTTTAAAATGTTATAAAATTATTAGGGTTTAACGTTTTGGGTTTAGGGTTTAGAGTTTAGGGTTTCAGGTTTAGAGTTTAGGGTTTAGGGTTTAAGGTTTAGGTTTTAGGGTTTACGATTTACGGAATAGGATTTTGGTTTAGATGCTAGGGTTTAGGAGTTATAAGACGTTATCAAATGGTTTTAAAAAACACTTAAATAAAAGTTTCAAAATACTTTTTGAAATATTATATAATGATTAGGGTTTAGGGTTTAGCGTTCGGGATTTAGGGTTTAGGGTTTGGAGTTTTTCATTTAAGTTTAGGGTTTAGTGTCTAAGGTATACAAAATTTTGGTAAATGCTTTTAATAAACACTTAAATAAAAGTTACAAAACAATTTTTATAATTCTATAAAATGGTTAGGGTTTACGATTTACGGTTTAGGGTGTAGGGTTTGGGGTTTGGGATATAGGGTTGAGGGTTTAGATTTTATGATTTTGTGTTTAGGGTTTAGGGTTTTCTGTTTATGGTTGACTGTTTATAACACCTTACTAAATTCCTTTAGTAAACACTTAAATAAAAGTTATAGAATTCTTCTTAAATTGTTATAAAATTATTAGGGTTTATGGTTTAGGGTTTAGCGCTTGGGTTTTAGGGTTCAAATTTTGGGGTTTAGGTTTTAGGGTATATGGTGTAAGGTTTTTAACAATTTAGTAAATTATTTTAATAAAAACTTAAATAAAAGTTACAAAATGCTTTTAAAAATGCTATAAAATGCCTATGGTTTAGGGTATAGTTTATAGGGTTTAGGGTTTAGGTTTTTGGGTTTAGAGTTTATGGTTTAGGGTTCATGAAACTTGATTAAGTTCTTTCAGTACAAACATAAAAAATGTTACAAGCCACTTTTTAAAGGGTTACTAATTTATTAGGGCTTAGGGTTTAGGGTTTACAGTTTAGGTTTTATAACTCCTTAGTAGATTCTTTTAATAACCACTTAAATAAATGTTACAAAATTATTTTTTATAGG
>APFE030470869.1:0-15256 GCA_000404065.3 Pinus taeda
TCTCTAGGGTTGGTTCCTGGTGTATATACTCTTCTTTTGATGTTTCTTGATTCTTTTCTTCCTCCTCTTCATAATCTATGTAAAATAATTTCTTCTCAACACACTTATGACCTTTAGTGCATTTTCTATCACAATTGTAACAAAGCTAGGAGAAACAACACTTCCATTATTATAGTTGTGAGGCGTAGACTTCCTTGTTGCCATAATTTTACTTTCCACTATGTAACAAAACTCTTTTACTCTTTCCAGTAGTTGTGGTGTTTCTCTAAAGAAGGTGTTGCTCTTTGTATCCTCATAATGTGCTATCATTTCCTCTGTGAAAATCGACCATGTAACAATTTGTTTACGAGAACAAAGCCCTTTGTACCATAAAAATTGATCCAGTTCTAAATATGAAGATGCAATACATAGCTTTTGTAACAGTGGTACACCATGTAGATCAAAATATTGCTCCATATGAAGTATCCAATTTACTGGATCTTTTCCATCAAACTTCCTCATATTGCCTTTTCTTGATTTAAGGAGCTCAATCTTGAAATGACTATAAATCTGGATCTCAAAGTTTTGAAATTGTCTCTTGCAGTAGCCCTATGAGTCCTCTTTCTAACCCTGCAAGTCTTATCAGAATTTGATTCTCCAAGAAAGAGTTATGCCCAATCTCCTAAGATGGCCTGATTATATAATGTTTCAGTAGAGGTAACTTGTACGACATTCCATGTGTCACTGTTTCGACCTTTGGACCTAAAAACTATGTACAGAAAAATACAATCCGTCCTCTTTCTATAACTTCTTACGAAATTTAAATTTGTTGCTCAGAGAGAAAGTTATGAAGATTTTCCCAAGGTCGCCTATTTAGGATGTAATTCGGGAGTCTGCAACAACCCTAACTTCCTCAGATCATATATCCGAAAATATAGTGAGACAAGATCTGAAATTTGGAACTGAGATTCAGAATGATTCTTCTCAAATGAGTTTTTTCTTTAGATTTTGAAACTTCGTAGTGAAAATGCTATAGCGCAAATACCACGATGACCTGTTTTAGATGAAATTCAGGAGCTTGGAAAAACCCTAACTTCCTCAGATCATATTGTTGCAAATATAGCGCGACAAGATCTGAAATTCGGACCCAAGGTTTAACGATATTTTTCCTCAAATGGCTTTTGTTTTTAGCTTCTGAAATGTCGCAGAAGAATAGTTATAGCGAAAATCCCACGATGACTTGTTTGGAGCAGCAAAACCCTAGAATCCAAAGCTATGATACCAAATGTTATGAAACTAGCTCACAAAATGATAGAAAAGATAGATGAATGCCTTAGAAATCATCCTCTTCAAGGGGGAAACCTCCTTTACATTACTAAAATGAACAATTCTTGGATGATTTAAATGACAAGACCTCCTTTCTATATATAAGAGTCCAAGGGGTCATAATATAATCATAGCCAATATAACAATAATAATGTAAGGGCACAATAATAACAATAGTGGGCTTCTATGGGGCACAATAATAACAAATGGGGAGTACATGGGCACAACAATATAATAAGGTGGTTGTACTAATAATAATAAGGGTCTACACTAGTAGTATAGGGGCCTAAAAATTCGGGATTAATTGCATTAAACATATCAAAACATGCAGTAAATTCAAATACAAGCAATGATACAAAGATACATAGATAATTCTTTTGAACAACCTTTATTTTGCTTAGATCTACTATTACAAACTCTTCCAACCCCGCGAACACATTTGTAGGGTCTGCGCACTCAGCTGCGAACTTACCATGGTCTCTGCGCACATAACTATAGGAGCCTTCCCCTTCACCTAAGTACAAAAAACAAACCCAAATCCTTCAGTTCTTACTTAGATCATCGATTGACTGATTTACCTATGACTCTTTATGACTCCTTTTATATCATTCTTTATTACAATACCATGGTCCATGAACCATGGGCAGATCACAAAAAAACTTAACTTTTAAAAAATAAGGGGCTTTGACTCCTATCATCTTGTGCTACTTGTGCTCCTCTCCTCAAAATGCAGAGACGTAAAAAATTTACAAAATTTAACCCTAGGGGGCCTTGTCCCAATAGGCCCCCAACACAAAGTCGTGACTCATCCCGAGTCACTCTAATGGTGGTACCTCGATCTTTGCTTGCAAGCTGCTGAATTCTGTCTTCATTGCTTAAAGATATGTTGTTCCCTGCGTAGCAATGTGATTAACTTCCTCAACTAGTTTCTCTGTAGTTGGACCTTCGACGGTAAGGCCCATGGTTCTCTGTGTCTACTGCATAGCCTTCAACTCTCTCTGAGTTGTCTATGAGAGCTAGATTGCCTCATCGGCCCAGGGCTACGACCTGAGGATATGATGGATGCCTTCTGACATAGCTCATCAATCTAGGTCTGGATGAACTTTCCCTTCTGTAGTCTGGTGAACCTTTGCACTAGTGCTAAGGTCCACGTTGTTGCCCTGATCTCTTCAAACTACACCTATTTTTCTTGGATATCTACCTCAATTTTCTGCACGTGGATCCTCTTGTAATGAGTTCCACATCTCCATCATTTTATTAAACAATTGGATGCAATCCTTGACTTCAACTTTCAAAGTAGTCACATCATCTCTAAAAGTAGCCTCGCGCTGCTCTCTGAGTTCCAGACGAGTGGTTGGCTGCAGCTTAAGTTGAAGTTCGGATATCTGCAGCTGCAGCTCAAAGCAGACCTTGCCAATTTCCTCCTTTGACTCCTTTACCACAACAACTAACTTCTATATTTTATCTGTGGAGGTTTCCTTTTCTGGAATTTGGAGCTCAGGAAGCTCATTATAGAACTGCACTATCGCTGCTTCCAGCTACTGACTATGTGCAACGACCTCTTCCCATTCTTTGAGTGCTTGTGCCTTTTCATCGAACATTTGTTGGTTGTACATTTTGACTTCAATGATAACCAGTAATTCTCATTTTTCCCGAACCCTAAGCTCATATGATACTCCTTGATGAAACTCATTCAATGCCTGATTGAGGAGCTTCGCAAGGTTAAGGCTCAAATTCTTCATATGAAATAGGCACGCCATGTCCTCTGAAGTCTCAACGTGCAATGATCCCTCTGGTAACTACAATGTGTGAAGGTTTGTGGTGATCTCTGCTGTTGAGGCTGTTGTTTTCGCTTGCTTCAGGCTCACTTGAATCACCCTTGTCTGGACCTACAATTCCCTTAAGCCCTGTTGTACCTTGTCAAATTCCTAATGGTATTGGTCCTCAATGTGTCCCCCAATAGATTCTGTAGCATTGCAGAACACATCACCAATATCATCCAGATCCCCCTCCGTGAGGACCAATGTCGTTGTGCTCACAGACTTGTCAACCTTCTTCTTCTTGCGGGGTCCTGTGGAACTCCTCTTCCGCCTCTTCTTGAGTATGAAGGGGGACTCCAAGTCTGCGCCCCCTTCCTCTTCATCCTGAGTCTTGAACTCCACATCAGTGCGCTCTGTTTTAGGTTCGTTGAGGTCAATAGTGGCATGTGACATGGTTGCAGCTTTCACCCTTGGCATGTCCATCTCTTTTGCAAAGACATTTCGGTGCTTCTTTCTCCATTGTAGAGGCCTCTTTCTATTGTGTGGCCTTTTCTTTCGTAGAAGCTTTCTATCCTTCTTTCTTCTTGTCTTTCTCTGCTACTTTTGTAACCATGCCTTTTACAACCTTACTTATTCCTATGCCTACATCCGATGGGGTGAGCCATTTGCTCGACCATTTGATGATGACCCCCATAATATCATATTCTGCGACTAAGTATGGTAGCTTATGCCATGTGCCTGTGGCATACTTCTTTGCGTGGATAGATAGATTATGAAAATTTTCCTTGAAGTTTGCAAAGCATATTGCACTTGTAAGCTTGGTGATAAACATAGTCATTGGTTGATCGCCATCCGCAACTCCGAATTGAACAAGACCCAGAATATCTTTGTTTCCATGACGCATTCAATATCCTTCGTCGCCCACAATGAGGTGAATTTTGTAGCCTCACATAAGTCTGGAACATGTTGTGGGAACTGGTTCTCCTCAGGTGTCCTCTATGCCACTAGGGTGATCAACAAATGTAGCCACGCATAGTGGAATGCCTTGCCATCATCCTGGGCTTTGCGAAAATCTTCCAAGAACTCATGACATAAATACTTGGCCCAATTATATTGCACTCCTTTACTACACTGCATAGCCAAAAATACTACTGGTGCTGAAACTTCGTTAAAATTCCTCATTATCTTTCCAGCCAAAATTTGTGCAGCAAACTACACAATGCCATTCGATATGGAGCTAATCGCATAGCCGCATGACTTCTTCACTAACCCAAAGTCACTCTTCATATGGTATGCCAACTTCTTCTCCTGTGATTTCCCTACAAAAGCATATGCAGGGTTCACTCCCTGATACGGAAAAAAGGTTATTCGATGGATCAACATATCGATATTTGGAATGGGACCTCCAAACTAGAGGCACTCATCATGAACCAACGTCAATAATTTTCCCACACAGACAATGTTAATGGTTCCACGGCTAAAATGTGGCACCCACAACATGTTGAGCAACCCCGCGTGTTCAATTCCAGCTACCCACTTCATTGGCTAGAGCTGTGTAACATCTGAATCCTCATAGTAGACCTTCTTTAGATATTTTCTCAGCTCCAAATATGGGAACTTCGTGTGGTCACCCAGGTCCCAATCCTCCATCTTCAAAAATGGTATCTCTGCCAACAAATTTCCCTCAAACGGTACCTCCTCTGGCAACAATGGTGTGAAGAACTGGAATTTCCCTGAGTCTGGGTCTTTAGTCACTTTGGTTGTGGATTTCTTAGGGTACATAAGGTGGTAGCCAAGTAATCAGCACTACTTTGTCAGCATTAATCTCTTCAACCCCGATAGTTAACTCTTCCTCGTCTAAGTCCAAGGGTTTTGTCGACTGCCTGCTCCTATCCATTCGACCCTTCTGTCTGACCTCTGTTGGATTCTTGCGTGACAATTGATGCATCTGCACTTGCTAGGGCTTCTTTTGCTTCTTCTCTCCTGTTGCGGAGGCGTTGGGTTTAGGCCTCGACAACATAGGCACTGTGGTGGGTATGGGTTGTTTTGTAGTCATTCTCTCCTAGAATATTTCCTTCTACCACTGAGTTAAATTTTCCACCCACCCAAGTCCTTGCTGTAAAAAATTATCTTGAGTTTCCCTCCAATCCCCTCCAAACATGCAGCAGTTGTCTTGGTGCACACTAAAGCGCAAAATATCAAGGCAATTTCTCTGGAAGCAAGATGTTTGAATGTGGAGCGAGAAGCGGTATTTATATCCCATTTTGAATTAAAATCCATTCGTTCCCTCCAGATCTCGGTCATTAATGTGCTTTTGGCAGTATATTTCCAAAGACATGCTCCTTAAGTGCTCTCACCTAGCTCCCTTTAACAGAAAAATAGGCATCCAATCATATACAGTGCTTCCAACGGTCAATTTTTGGCCAAGCCATGCGAGACCCACCATGTTAGCACAATTCTGTCATTGCAACTCCCTTATGCACCTTTCCTCTGTTCATTGAGCAACTCATTCACTTTGGTAAAATATCCTTCTGGCATTGTATTTTATAGTCCCACACTTCCTTGCAATTGCTTGGAGTACTAAGATTGTCTTGCATCCATATAGTCATTGTGCAGGGGTGGTATTGCCCCTGTACAACCTTAGCTGGCTCCCATTATTTTTTCATGGAAATAGTTCCCCGTTTAGCTTCATGAGCTGAACTGCACCTCCATCCGTAATCTCTTTGATTATATATGGCCCCAACCATTGCATCTAGAACTTCCCTGGAAACTTTATAAATTTTCTATCATATAGTAGCACTAAATTTCCAATCTTAAAGGTGCACTGCTTAATGTGTCGATCATGCCACGCCTTGTTGTGAGCCTTCTGCACCTGTGGATAAAAACTTGCCAAGAAGTGATCTTCTTCCAATTCAACTATCTACTTGAGGTGTTCCTCCATGATATCTCAATCGACCATTTCTATGACTACAACAATCTGTAAACTGGGTACGATGTACTCCATTAGCATCATTGCCTCTTGTCCATAAACTAGTCTGAACAGTGTCTGTCCAATCAACTTCTTACAGGTAGTTCTATATGCCCAAAGAACAAATGGTATGTGCACATCCAAATCATTTCGATTTTCATTGCAAATCTTCGTCAAAGAATTCTCCAGGATTTGATTAAAGGCTTTCGTTATTCTGTTTTCTTGAGGACGATACAACGTGCTTTTAATACATATGGAACTCTTCAAGAAAAGCAACAATTGTTTTGTTCAAGAAGTGTGAACCCCTATTGCTCCTCAAAATATTAGGGTAGCCAAATCGAGACAAAATGTATTAAAATATGAACTTTGTAGTTATAGCTGCGTTGGAATCCTTCACAGGCTACACCTTAGTCCACTTGGTCAAGTATTTGGTCACCGTAATGATGTATCTTTCTCCTGTCTTCTTTCCTAGTGGCTGAATCAATTCCACAAAGTCTATTTCCCACTTATGACACTTGTGGGTTTAGAGGCAGTTCATCCCTTTGCAACAGCCTCCCTGTTCTCTAACAAACATCGCATGCTCGATAATATTCCTTGGAATCCTTATGCAGAATTGGCCACCATAGCCCAACTTGTAGGATCTTCTGCACATTCGCGCTTCTCGCATAATTTCCACTAGCCACTCCTCCATGTGCTTTAGTGAGGATACTTTTTCGTTCATAATCTGGTGCATATCTACACAAAACTTCATCTGATCCCATTTTATACAAGTGCTCTGCAATGACGGAAAAATCTGCAACCCTGACCACCAATTCTTTCTTCTGTTGTGTGGTATACCCTTCACAAGCTGTACCCGTAGATAAAAACTGGATTATGTTTGAAAAATGTTCATCTGCAACGTGCACAATAAAGAGATACGCATCACGCAATCCTTCATCTAGACTTGTAGGCTCGTCGCAATTCTCAATCTGTGAAAGGTGATCCGATCCAGCAGTTAATATCCCTGACTTCACAACTACTTCAAAGTCATATTCCTGAAAGAGAAGCAACCATCTACAAATCCCCCCCCCCCACCAACATAGGCTTGTTGACCAAGTACTTCAAAGCAGAATGGTCTATGTACATTTTGAAGTACGCACCCAACAAATATTGCCTGAACTTTTGGAGTGCATATACCATCACCAATCCTTCGTGCTCTGTGGTTGAATAATTATTTTCTGCCTTAGACAACTTCCTACTCGCAAACGCAATCAGATGGTCAATATCACATGTGCCTGGTTGGGTTAACACAACTCATAATGCTATGAATGATGCATCTACATTTACATGGAATTCTTTCTTCTATTTGGGGAACACTAGAATAGGCACTATAACCATTTTTCCTTCAACACATCCAAGCTTTTCTAACAGTCATCATCCCAACAAAATGTCACATCCTTCTTCAATAATCTATCCATGGGCGCAATGATCTGCGCATATGCCTTGATGAACTTCCTATAGTATTATGTATGTACCAATGTTGTGTGCATCTGTTTTACATTCCTTCGAGGCTCTAGATTGATAATCACTGCAATTTTTGCAGGGTCCACCATCAACCCCTGCTTATAGACAACGGGCCCAAGAGTATCCCATATGGTAGGAAAAAGATGCACTTTTCAAATTAAGGGATATCTGATACTTCCTACAAGTATCTAACATGAGACGAAGACTGGAAACATGCTTCTTCACTAACCCAAACACCGTCCAATCATCAAATTAAACCTCTAAAAACTTATGAATAAATTTTGAAAGTTGCGACTACCATCCTAGAAAATATCGCAGGGGAATTATTAAATCCAAAGGGCATAAATTTATACTGAAAACAACCCCATTCTATGGCAAAGGTAGTCTTACTTCAATCTTTTGGCACGATCTTGATCTGGTTATACCCTGAGAACCAATCCATAAATGAGTAGGCTTCTTGACCACCAACATTCTCCAATACTTCATTTGTGAATGGCATAGGGAATGGGTCATGTACACAAGGATTGTTCAACTTATTTAGATCTATGCAGATTCAGATTTCACCCTTTGTCTTCTTTTCCTGAACCACCATAGGACTAACCCAGTCCAATTCTTCTACAGGATCAATAATCCATGTTGCCAGCATCTTATCCAATTCTTCGGGCACGCTTTCTTTGTACTTAGGATTCAATTGGTACGGGTGTTGCTTCACCGGATTCACATCTGGCTTAATATTGATCTTCATAACACCTAGATCACCTACTATCCCTTCAGTTTAGAAAACATTGCTGGAAGAAAGTCCTGATATTGTCGTAATAACTCCATGACTTTTTCAACTATGTCCTCATTCTAATAATCACCTATATTTACGAACTTCGTTTGTGCCTCTGACCCAATGTTCACTTGCTTAGTTTTCAAGGGTTTTGAGATGTTAGGAACTTTTGCCTTAGGCCCAGTGACTTTGTGCCGTCCTTCTGAATCAGGAATATTGATGTTCCTGGGATCTTCCTCACCTTATTCTGTGGTCACATTGTAGCATTCTAGAACATGGCACAACTACGTACTCCAGTCTGGTTGTACCCATGTGACAGGTTTGACAGGCATCCTGAATATTGTAGCCATGATCTCTTGTAATGCTTCATCAATACACTCGAATCCGTCCTCAAAATTGAATGCTAACATAAAGCTCTCCTTTGGAAAATCACACTCTACGGTTCCGTGTCGCAGCTCTGTTTCTAGATACCAGTTCATCGGAATAGTATCCAAAGTGTGGAAGAATATATTAACCCATTTAGGTTGTGGTTCCTCTCCCCATGCTTTTGTCCATCAAGCTAGATGCTCGAGCAAATCATCCTTTCCTGTATATTTTTATGTAATGTGGGTATTGGCATATCCAAACTGCAACTTCATCATCCTTCGGTACTCCTTCCAGTCTGCAAAATTGTGCTTATGTGTACCCCACCATCTAGAAGGCATAGATCTCAGCACGATATCTAGTGTTTGGAACCGATGCTCCTTCGGTATATCCCTTTCAAATTTATCAAGAAATAAATTGATATCTTCTAAGCCATCATAATAGGGTAAATTTATTACCTAAGTAGATATACACCAGAGTGACTTAGTAAGGATGTTACATCACAACATCGATACCTCATGAAATCTATTCTTCCAGTGCTCGAGATCCTCATCGAAGTTTGAGTTACAAGAAATTTCCTCTTCCCAAGTAATTCACCCATTCACCGTAGGGTTGATCCAATCCTCATCCCATGTAGTAAGATTATAGATCTTCTAAATATCGTCCTCCTCATAGTAATCTCGGACTGGTTCAATATACCGTGCACCCTCGGTTGGATCCAATGGAACAAAGACCCCGAGTTCCTTCTTCTCAAACGTCACGCTGCACTTCTTTAGTTGATGAACGTATTCATATCAAATGGCCAATAAATTCCATGCAGCGTCGAATAGGGATTACTATCATCCATTATTTCGGTTACTTCAAAATCAGCTATGGCACGCACCCCTTCAATATCCATAGTTACTCCATGTAAACACCCCATAGGGATAATATTTTGTTGGTTCACCATTTGTAGCTAGATTGGGGATTGCTGTAGCACTAAATTTCCCATTTTCTCCCAATTTTGTTTAGGAAAAACATTTGCATCAGATCCCAAATCAAGGATCACTTGGTCCATTTCAAATTCTCTGATCTGTGCAGTCAATCTCATCTCTCGACCAGTCCTTTTCTTACCCTTGTCTACCTTATGCATTGCGCGTTGTTCAGGGATCGACTGACCCTTTCCAATTCAATTATATATCACCTTTTTCCCTTCTACTTCTTTTTGGTCCCTTAGGAGCTTCATGCAGGTCTGTAAGAAAGATTTTAACAATTAAGGATCTGTTTCTTGCGCACCAATGACCTCATCAGGATTCTCTGTTCATGTACTCTAAGCCTTTTATGTAGAATCTCCTACGTCCACAAAGCTCCTCTTTTCCTCCATAAAATTTTCCTTTGCCTTATTCAAATTGAATCTGACATCTTTGTCAGCAACCTTGTGCACCTAGATATTGTCTTCTAGTTGTTTCCCTTTATCCTCCTCGGTAGCTATACCAGTTCGCATAACAATATTGACATTGGGTCCATCTTCGCGCAGTTCTAATATCATCATCTAAATGTTCTGAGTAAGCTTTGGGTATGGGTCTTCTTTTCTTGCATATTTTTTATGAGCATGGGACAAACTTCTATAACGTGATCAAACAGTCGACAATATTGACAAGAGGGGTGCGTCGGGTTCTAACAATCTCGCGCAAAGTGGTCTGGTTCCCCACAATTGTAATAGATAATTTGTTCACGACCTCTTCCAGCTCCTCCCTCTCATTCTTTTCCTTTTCCTTAGAACCCTCCATGTGTTGTAGTTGTGCCTTGACCCTGTTGAGGATGTGCCTCAGTTTGTACTCTATATGTTGGAGTTCTGTCCATCATTAGCTCATAGCTTCGACAATTGGGCTCTTCATGGCCTACAAACTTTAGGAAATTACATAACAATTGTTAGGGTGTCTATACAAACTTCTACAACAAATTAAAATTATCCATCATATGTTTTCCTGTGATCTGGCAGATAGCGCACCATGGTACTACATCGGTTCTCATTCCAGCGGTATTTTATGGTTTCAAGGGGACATGACCTCCCCAAATTAGATAATTCTGATACACTGGGCAATGATCCTTGTCGTGACCATGGCCTTTGCACTTTAAGCACCATAATTCTGTGCAGGTCTCATTTTGAACCTTTTTTCCCTTTTTGAGACTCTGCAACTCCATATGCAAGCTAGCCAAAAGCGACTGAATCTATTGCACTCCTAGATTTGTATCCTGGATAGATGAGGCCTCCAACTTCATAGCAATTTCCAGTGCCTCATCCTGTGTTCCAATCCTCTATTGTGACAATGTTAATCTCAAATGAGGTAATAAAGAAGAAATATACCAATCCTTATGTTGCTCATCCGAGATCTACAGATTAGCTTGTTTTGCAGACATTTCAACCTTTGATCAAAATCCCATGTAGATTCATTTACTTTTTGCTTAATTTATTTAACATCAGTTATAGATTGAGCTTGAGTCTTAGGCTTCTTGAATTCATTATTCAACACATCTTTCGTATCTTGCAATGTTGTGACTAGCTGAGTTTTCTTCGGGTCATCATCCATTATTTGTTTTGACTTCCACATAGAATCTGCTACAAACCAAAATTTTTCAAGGTCTTCTATCCCTAGATCCTTGAATATAGGCATCTTCATAGCATTCACGATACTTAATAGTGGAGGTGGAGGTGTAGGTGTGTAAGGTGGAGGTGATGGCAGACGTGGAGTGAATGGATGTGCTATTCCTGCAATACCCTAATTTACCGTTTGCGGCGCACCTTGAGGTGTGTTTAGACTATTACTTTCCTCGTTGCTATCAGATGCTCCCAACAAAGGATTGTACTTAGCACCTCAATCTAGATCACTTCTGAATGGTTTCCCACTTCACGTAGTTCCCATCAAGCCTCGTCTAAACATCAATTTAATGCCATAACCTATTTCTCACACAATAGCATTTTAATAAAAAATTTCAGGGACTTCATAAACTTAACTCTTGGTCCTTTGAAAAATTGACATTCAACTTCATTATAACTGAGAGACGTGTCAATTGTGAATTCAGTAATCAATTCACTCAAGATACTATCAATCCAATAATCGACATCCATTGCAATCTTGTTTTTTGAACCTTCCAGGCACTATACTAACTTTGGAGTCCACATAATAGGGTTATCCAAATTCCAAGTACCTTGACCATCTTCCAATTTAGCCAACCATTCATATAACTCGCACAGAAAAGAGCAGAAGAAAATTTTGTGTTCTTCTATATACAGGTATCTATTCAACCACTTTTCTTTCGATAGGCATGGATTAATGATTTCTTGAGTAGCAAACTCGTGCAGGTTTTGATCTATCCACTTTTCAATCTCCTTCTTAGTTGGTATCCACTTATGCCACATCACACATTCCTTAGATAGATCCCGGTCCCGACAAGAGAACCATTTGTTGGCTTGAGGGGGCTTGGACCCAAGTTCAGAGTTAGCTACACTGACCAACAAAACTGTACACTACCAACCCTTTCGACAACAACCCACATAGCGCAGGCTGCAATCTCACCCGAGGCAGTATTGAGGGATGTTAGAACCAGGTTTCTTCATCCAAAGAACTATGAGATGTGTTTATATTAAACTTAGGCTTTATACCAACCTTCACAAACCCTAACCCTTAAAACCCAGAAATTACAGCAACTAACAGTTAACAAATTCAAACCCTTGGCGATTGCACTAAACATTCATAACATCATGTAAATAACTAGATATACTTATTCACACATCTATTAAGTACTTTTCATGATTAATTGCACTAAATAGATCAAAACACACAGTAAATTCAAAGATAAGCAATGATACAAAGATACACAGATAATTCTTCTGAACAACCTTTATTATGCTTAGATCTTCTATTACAGACTCTTCCAACCCTGCACACACAGCTACAGGGGCCCACGCACTCAGCTACGAACTTACCAAGGTCTCCGCGCACATAGCTACAGGATACTTCCCCTTCGCCTAAGTACAAAAAACAAACCCAAATCCTTCACTTCTTACTTAGATCATCGATTGACTAATTTCTCTATGACTCTTTATGACTCCTTTTATATCATTCTTTATTACAATACCATGGTCCACAAACCATGACCAGATCACAAAATAACTTAAATCTTAAAATATCAGGGTCTTTTACTTTCCTAAATCCCCTTTGACTCATATCAACCTGAGCTACTCGCGCTCCGCTCCTCAAAATGAGAAGACTTCAAAACTTTACAAAATTTAACCCCAGGGGACCTTGTCCCAAAACAACTTAACTCTTAACAACTAAAGGGCTTTGACCTTCCTAAAGCCCCTTTGACTCCTATCAACCTGTGCTACTTTATCTCCACTCCTTAAAATGTGGAGACTTCAAAACTTTACAAAATTTAACCCTAGGGGACCCTGTCCCAACATTTATATAGAAGTCCAAAGGTCATTAGAAGTTGAAAAGTCATGAAAGAAACTCAAGAGTCATGAGGATGTGAAAGGTGATTAATCAATTTATAAAAGGAGCCTCATTACTCAAGAAAAATGATTTTAACCTTGGCTTCTCCCAAAAGGAAATAGATAGGTAGATATAATCATTTTGGGGAGCAAGTAGTGGCTCTAACGCTCCACTAGTGGAGCTAGTGATGTTCATTGTATTCATGTATCTTGGAACTTTTACTTAATACTGGAATCCATTTGGCCAACACATTTTCATGCATGGATCATGGATTTTTTTGGGGCTATTCATGTAATGTTTGCGGTTTATGTTGGATTTGATATGTACTAAAGTAATTGAAATATTTTGGTGACTTTGTTGCTAAACTTATTGGAAATGTGTTGTGATGAGTTTAACAATTGTAGCATATATGTGAACTATTTTGCTTCTTGTTGGCTTGAGGGCGCCTGACCCAGGTTTAGAGTTAATTAGCCAAACAAATCCCTACACTACTGGCCCTTTCAAAAACAACCTGTTGATTGAGGTCTCACCCGAAGCAGTATGGGGGGATGCTGGAACTAGGTTTCACAACCTTGAGATGTCTGAGGGGTCGATTTAATCCAACTATGAATACCTTCGTGCATGTCACTTCGCACACTGTCCTGACCTACGAGACCTTCGCAATCTATTATAATCACCTTCGCGCAACCCTAACCAAGGGATGAGGTGCTTTCGTGCTGCTAAGGCAGTGACCTGTGCTATTTCCCCAAGTTACCCCATGGATCTTACTTATCTTCTTACAGTTGTTAGTTAACTTCGCATAGACAGACACTTTATCTTATATTCACTTAATCAACACGACCATATAAGTTCATGCATCATATAAATAAAAGAAATGTAATTTATACCCAATACATTCAATGCAAAAAAAATTAAATAAATACACATGAATGGTATAAAACTTCTCTTTATTAATGCTTCAATCGGTTACAGACTCAACCTGCCCTGCGCACTTAGCTGCAGGGGTACGCGCACTCAGTTGCAGACTACTAGGCCTCTGCGCACTTAGCTGCAAAGCCAAAATTGATGAAAATTTCTATGTTTGCTTATTTTGTGATGTTGAATCCAAAAATGCAAGCCATTTCCAATTTGGAGCTCCCAATTCTAAGCACCGCGACATTGGGAGAAAAACCCTGTTTTGTGCACAAAAATTTGTCAAATGACCAAAGATGCCCCAAAAATGCTCCAAATTTGATGAAACTTTCTGGGTTTTCTTATTTTTTTTTTTCTGAATCCAAAAATGCAAACTATTTTTGAATTGGAACTCCCAATTCTAAGCGTCGCGCCAGGACGCGGCGCATAGAGCCTGTGAATAGTGCTTTTTGCAGGAGACATTTGGAGGCCTTTCCAGTGTCCAAATTGGGTGAATGATAGCCCATTGGAAAGGTATTTGAGTCTAATTTCCAACCCATCTATAATTGTTCAATTTGGATTTCATTTTCCCTATCAAAAATTAAATCTCCCAAGACTAGTAAAAAATGTGCCCAATGAGGCTGCCTCAAGGAAGAGTGTTGTTGCAGTCAACTTTTGAAGGTGTTCCTCAAATCAAAATTTAGCTCATGATAGCTCATTGGAAATATCTTTGTGTCTATTTATCATATTACTCATCAAGCAAGTTATTTTTCCAACCAACCTAGGAGAAAACCGGATTTTCCCAAGGTCACTTTAGAGGTGCATCAATTCTCCCGAGGCAATTGTATTTTTGACATTTCTCTAAAACCGTGACACCTGTGTAAAAAGTGAAGGAGGTTTTTCTTCCTTTGTCTGTTATGGACAAAAAAATCTCTAATTTTTCTAAAATTCATCTTTGATTTCTCATAAAAATCATTTGATTGAAACCTATCCCGATGTGTGGGACAAGGGATTTGTCGAAATGAAGCGAAATGAAGGGGATAGGGGGCTTCTAAATTCTTGAGAAAATTTTGGGAAGTGGGAGGGATGTTAGAAAGTAGGGGAAAGTGGAATCTCAGAGATTGAGTGAGGGGAAGGGGTCCAAAAAGGAAAAACACAGGCCTAGCCTAGAAAATTGCCAAGTTGTAGCAAGAAACTAGGGTTTGTGCAAAAATGAGGA
>APFE030470870.1:0-11365 GCA_000404065.3 Pinus taeda
CACTACCATGCATTACAAAACCGTTTGAATGATTTTTATGTGCGTGGCTATGAACCTATTGGTGGAATGATGGCTCATAATCGCTTGGAAAGGACGCCAACTGACAATAAACGGACAAACACACTGACTCATCCCCCCAAACATGAAATTTCAAGAATCAGTGCTGCAAAATCCCCGAATCCGCGATTTCGTAGCGCAGATAGTTATAAGTTAGCAAAATGCACTACGAAATGGCTGGTTACTGACACGCTGCGAAAAAGCTAAAACATCATTGCGCTGCAAAATCAGCCAATAAAACTGCGCTACGGAAATGCGAAAAGGACCAGTGACGTAAACAAGATAAGACATGCCTTATACAATCATGATGGAGGATGACTAACGGTATTTGAAAATGATTCACATCAAAATCTTTCTAAAACATGATCCCTAAGTAACAAACATAGGACAACAACCATTTGACACCCATTTTTGACAATGAAATTTTTTTGGACAACATTATGTACATGTGACTGCAGTTCTAGGTGATAACAGGTACAATGAAGAGCAGTGGTGATACCTTCTAAGAGAACAAGGTTGTCATTGATGATGCGACGTGGACGCTAAGTGACGACATAAATGACGATTGACAGGGCTCGTTGAAGAAGACATTGGGAGCCGTGAATAATAACCAAACATATCTTGACGAAGTAAGGCTAAGGGTTGGAGCCCAAGAGGTTGAAGCCTCATAGAGACAAGGTTGGTGCCTTAGAAGATAGGGTCAGAGCCCTAGATGATAGGAGTCCTTAAGAAACCAGGTTAGAGAATGAACCAAAAATAGGGTTGGAGCCCTAGATGTTGGTGCCTCGAAATTGACAAGGTTAGTGCCTTTGGAAGTCCAAGTCAGTGCTTGGAATATTATAGGTTAGAGCTTGGGATATTGAAGATTGGTGTCTTCATCCAGGGTTGGAGCCCTACATATATTGTACTTGATTTATTGAAAGAAGAAATTAATAAAAGTACTTATGCTATCATTGTTCATTTTGTGTTCTAAATATAAGTGATCTAACTGGTAAAAATAACAATTGAAAAGAAATATTGATTCACCCCCCTCTCAATGTTTCCAATAGGCATCCCTCTAATTTTTCTTGGCATTAAATCCCACAGTTGGCCAAGAATTTGGCTCCAATATCACTGTATTGTACGATCAGTGATTTCTGCCCAGAATTGACAAAATTTAAACCTTAATTCCACTCAGTTCTTCGACAAACAATTTATAAATAATTCAGAAAATATTTGAGACAACAAGAATGATTCAATGAAAACTTTTACAAACATGTCATAAGCACCTAGAGTGCTTGCAAAATGAATTCTCTTAGAGGCAAAATATAGCTTTTATTAATTTGACAGAGAGAGATACAAAGCTCAATGAAACTTAGGAACCTAATTCATCTCCACAATACAAACAATGATGCTCCAGATGCATAAATGTTAACTTTGCCACAAGAATGACTATTCAAATAGGATAATGCTCTGTTTCAAAGGTGTAGACCAACAATAAGCTCTCGACCTTCCAACTCCAGATGCTCAATCTACCAAATCAATAGAGAATAGTGTCCAACCACTCGTTCTACCAATTATTAATCAATCTCCAAGTCTTCGAGTATACTTGCTTCAACAATCATTGATTAATTGATAAATAAGGGTTCGCGCCAAAGTGAAGAACATGATCTCTATTTTGGCATGCCAAAAATATCCAACCTGCTACTATGATTTGCCCTCCAGTAAATTATTTGCCTAGGTCATAACATAATTGTGCACAAGCGCCAAGTGAGTTTAATCCTACTCAAAATTGATCTGATAATGAATTTCAAATAGCTAGCTTCCAATTGATGAGGATCACACCCAGATATAAGAAAAACCTCTTGTCTGCAAGTGTGCACAAGAAAAGGAGAAATATACCCAGCTAGGGAATAAATGACTTCACTCCTCTAATTCTCTGAGATTGATGGATCAAAGATCGATCTTCCCAGACATTAATAGATCTCGTATAATGGATCTTGATCCAATCTTGGAACCCTTTACTCCAGCTAAATCACCTCCATGAAATCAAATAGATGGAAAATAATCGAACCAACTAGGATGATATCCCGTATCACCGAAGTTGGGTTTCCGGCTAGGGTGAAACTGGATATCGCCGAAGCTAGCATGATGATCTCACTTGAGACCCCTGCTTATGGAAAACTCACCCGAACCTCCAATCCAAATGCAAAGAGAAAATATTCAGATCGAATGCCTTCCCTTCCTCCTTCCTTCTTCTTTTACGCTTTCCATTGGGCCTTCTTCAAGTTTCTAGAATTTACTGTCAAGTATCATTGACCATAATACCATACCATCGAAAAATACCATCAGCAAATACCTATGGAAAATACCACATCTTCCCTAGTTATTTATGAAAATCCCTTCTATTGCCCCTTCTTATTATAAATCAAGGGTCCTCTTCTTCCAAAACTCCCCCTGTTGCTAGCCTAAGGGAACAAAGGGCCAGTGAGGGTGACATCTTCCAACAATTAGTTGGTTGGGGATATTACACAATAAAACATAATAGAGTTGCAGCGCTCTAACTTGATTTTTTATTTCTTAAACTGATTGAGGATACAAGAATAAATAGAACCCAAAAAACTTAGAGAGAATCCTCTAGAAAGATCATGGAAAATGATAATTATTCCAATTTTATGTTACACATGTGCATGACTAATTATTTCTAAATTTAAATTGTATTAGAAACTACTAGAACATACTAAAAAATTGAGAATAAGTGGGAGTAATTAACATATTCCAACACCCCTTAATGACAACCACTATGTTTGCTAGTCTAAGTCTCAGCTAAGCTTACAACACTTGAGATAAATACAATAGTTGTTTTTACTTCTATATGTTGATGTGGATTGTTTATAGCTCTATGCCATATAAGCTTTTCCTTCCTTTTTTTGCAAACTTTATATTCTATGTACTTTTATTTCTTCTTCAGCTTCAACTTTACTTTGGTCTTCTTCTTGAATATTTTGTTGTCCTCTTCAATATTTCATCTTCTTATTTATCTAATTTTTCTTTCGCTTTTGCATGTATTTTAATGACTGCTGATTGAACTTTTCTGTTGACCGGTGTAAAATAAAAAATAATATCTTCATTTTCTTTCATTGCCTCTTTTAGAGCTGCAATAGCTTCAACAACTCTTATGGTTGTCTCATTTTCTATGTTCCTCCTTTTGTATTTTGTTGTAGTGATTGTAGGTTTTTTGTGGCAACTTTCATCTCCATCAAACTTAGATTTGCAAGCCACTCTTCAAGAAAAAACTAGTTCAACCTTATAATCAAATTCAATATTCACTACGAGGGTCTTCTCACTAGTTGCTGGTAGTGCAAAAGTGGTTTCAATTTCATTTACCACAAGTGTATCTGCAGAGTGGGATTCCCTTTCTGTGCCATGTTCAAACTCTAAATCTCGTACATAATCACTTTGTTTTTGCAATTTCTTCGACTATATTGGGCAGGAAAATACAGTCAATTGTAGTCTCCATGTATTGGATACCTTCTTCGATGAGCTCTACCATAACTTTCCCTGTTGTTGTTTTTGCTTCCTCATCTTTAACACTATGTGGCTTGGCTTGGAGTTGCTCGGTATTGTTCTTCCGTTCACTATATGTCATTTCAAGAATGTTCCATGCCTCACTATCGTTGCTGCTGCAATCTTGGAAAAAATGTTGTCATCTAAACCTTCAACAAGGCTGTTGTATCATCTAAACCTTCAACAAGGCTGTTGTATCATCATTCCTGTTCACAAAGAGTTGATCTTTGATCTTGTGCCATTGTTTTAAACAATGCTGTTGTATCATCCTTCCTGTTCACAAACAGTTGATCCTTTGATCTTGTGCCATTGTTTTGTATGCTGTTATACTTGGGGTTCTTAGAACCCATGCAAAACAATATACCATAATTCAAAGGAAATAATGCAACATTTTATATGTGGCTTTTTATGATAGACTATTTTGTTCTCTGATTTTCAGGGACGAGGGGCAACTGTTTGGAAGAATTTGTGCGATGCGTGTTGAATGCCATTGACAAAACACCATTGAAATTTGTGGCCGAAAACCCAACGGGATTGAGGGAAAAGTTACGCGAATTCGAAAGCAAAGTAATCCAGCGGCAAAAGGAAAAGTTGTGGGAATTGTGGGTCTAGGCGGTGTTGGAAAGACAACACTGGCCAAGGAATACTTCAGCAAGAGGAGATCACGCTACAGTCGATTATGCTTTTTATATGATGTCAGAGAAAAAGCAGTGAATGGCTCTTTACCTTCTTTGCAGAGGAAACTGCTCAAGGACTTGACTGAATTGGATCTGCAGATAGACAGCATTGATGAAGGTATAGAGAAACTTATAAAGCATCTCTCGTCCTCCTCTCACTTTCTTATAATTTTAGATGACGTAGATGATGCCCGGCAACTGCCGTTTTTGCCAATTATGTTGGGGATTTTTCTGGTAAAATTCCAAAAACAAACAAACAAACTAAACACAGAGCAATGTTCTGTTTTTCTTCTCATGATCTTTTGCATAGGGAAGCTCAAAATTTTTTTATGAACAAAGCAGAGTTTCTCAACCAACATAAACTTGTATTAATTTATAAACTGCCTGATACAATTGTCTTCCTCTCTCTCAGAGGGATTCACCAAAAACTTTCACCAATGACAAAATTACCCTGCCTCTTTTACAAATGATTTTACAGTGCTGTGTAAAATCTTCTTTCACTGTTGTGTGAACATTTTTACATTTACTGCTGTAAGAATAGAAATTCTTACATAAGTTTACTGCTGTAAAATAAAAAAAATTTCACATTCACCACTGTGTGAAATTTTTCATTACCATTAGAAATGCTCGGGATTTCACCTTTCATATTCTAAATAAAAAAAAATTACATTGCCTGCCCATTCGTTTCAATAAACCAATACAAACACCTGTAAGAAGGAATCCAAATTTTTTACTGTCGGGAGTCTTTTTCTTTTTACACTGCTGTGTTCTTCTTCGCTGCTGCGAACCCTCTGCTTCTCATCCCGTGTGCAACACAAACTAAAGTCGACGCACATCCCACCAAAACTACATACTATATGGGTTAACCAAAAAATTACATGCCGTATGAAAACATTAAAAACTTTACGTAAGACTATGACAAAAGTATTAAATGTATTAAATGAAAGGTGCGGTAAAAGTAAAAATAATGTCCTGGCAGGTTGATGAAGATCCTTGTCCGTTGACCTGATTGGACGCAATTCGCACACCAAGCTCACACAAATCAATCAAAGTTTAGCTTCCGGGGAGTGGGTGGTTTTGTGTTCGTACACAAGATGCGTGGCAGCAAGTCGGGGTGTTCGGAGGCCCTCTGACGGAAACAACTTTTTGCGAAAAACTGTGCGAAATAATTTGTGGTTTTCCGGAAATGGTTTTGCGTTGGTAGAATTAATGTTTCAACAAATTAGATATTTCCTTAGCCCCAGCAGCTTGATTTTGATTACGTCTCGTGACAAGAAAATCTTCAAAATAGCAAAAACCAAAGAGACATCATTTTATGAGCTAAAGCGTCTGAATTTAGAGCACTCCAAAGAGCTCTTCTGCCTTCCATCAGCCGTACCCTCTACCAGAATTTGAAGATCTGGTATATGGTTTTCTAAAAGCCTGCGATGGACTGCCATTGTCATTAAAAGTATTTGGTGCGCTCGTTTCCTGTGAAAATGATAAAGTTTACTGGCAAGAAACATTGAATCGGCTTAACAGCATACTACCTACTACTGAGATACATGAGAGCGACTTAAAATTAGTTGTGACTCGCTTAGTATAGAGGATCAAGAGATATTCTTAGATATTGCTTGCTTCTTCACAGGAGAAGACAGAGATACAGTAGTAAGAATATGTGGTTCAGTTGGGCCACTTTTAGATCTAGAGAATAAGTGTCTAATGGAAGTTGACACTGAAAATAAGATAAAAATGCATAGTCATATCAGAGATATGGGAAGACATATTGCAGAAAATGTAAGTCCCCGTCGTCTTTGGCGTCAGCAGACCAACTACATTGATGATTTGTTGGAGAAATCGTCATGTGCGAGTGCTTCATTCATTCAAATGTTTGTCTTTGGGTTTAAAGATAAATAGGGTTTGTTTATTTGCCAAGAAAGAAATACCTGTGTAGCTTGTATAATTTTCATGAATGAACAGGTAAACATCGATGTCCGTGGAGTTACCATGGATGGTCCCTCCGAGTTCAATGCACAGAATACTCGCCACCTGATGACTGAGATGTCATGGTACAAAAGATGGAGTCATGAGTTGTTTGGGAACTGTCTGAGGCGTCTATTCGACCATTTCCGTTTTTGTGGCATTTTGAATTTGCAATTTGTCGCGGCTGAAGATGGTTATTTAGAACGCATAGTGAGGACGGCCCGAGCACCACATCTCCAGTGGATCCGCTGGTATAAGTGTACACACTCTTCCCTTCCTTCATGGATTCCCATGGAGAATTTAAAAGTTTTGGAAGTGGCGGGGAGAAATTTAAGAATATTGTGGGAGCCTGAATCTCAGGTATGTTTACTTTTCTTTCCTCGATCATTTCACTTTAATTTCAAGCGAAAATCATCATATATATTTTTCTGATAGTTCAAATGCGAAAATTGCAGGTTCCTCGCCAGTTGCGAGAGCTAAGCATCTGCGCTCCCATTTCAGGGTTTCCCAAGTCCATAGTGCAGCTGAAGCATTTTGAAAAGATTGCCATATGCCATGCACCATTCAAAACCTTGCCAGAAGAACTTTGTGATGGGCATTCTTTGAAATGCTTAGTGTTAAGAAACTGTTACGAAATGATTGCGCTTCCTGATTCATTGGAAAAGCTAACAAACCTCCAGGTAATATATTTGACAAATGCTTCCAGTTTGCAGTTGCTTCCGAATTCTTTTGGGAATCTAATTGGACTTGAATATCTATCTTTGAGAGGCTGCCCCAATTTGACTGTCTCCAACGACACATTTGGAAATATTACCACCCTGAAATACTTAGATCTTCAAGGTTGTAGCAATCTGAAGGAATTGCCTCCCCAAGTTGCACATCAACAGTCCTTGATAAGATTAGATATGTCTGCAAGGATCTTAAATGAATTAACTGGAAACGGTATTGGAGACCTATCCAAGATGGAAGTTCTGGATTTAGGAGGAGGTCGTTTGTTGAAAATGCCGCCACTTTTGCTCGTTCTAAAGAACTTGAAGGAATTGTGGCTCTTCGATTGCCCGGAATTGAAACGCTTGCCCAGCTCCTCTGGATTGTTGACTGAGTTGAGAGAGTTCAAGTTCAAGATACAGAATTGCCTCCACCGGAATAACTTCATAAACTCTTCCATACCTTCCTGCATTCCCAGGGAGGATTTAGAAGTTCTGGAAGTGGATGCGATGCGAGAGAATTAAGAATATTGCAGGCACATGCATCTCAGGTATGTTTATCTTTTCAAGGAAAAAAAATTCATACTATACCGTTTCGAAAATGGAAACACGAATATTGCAGATTGCTCACCAGTTGCGAGAGATATGCGTCGAAAATAACCCGATTCTGCTTTCTGGTCATCGGAAAGCGCTGTTCAAAACTTTGCCAGTGGTCTTGCTTCTTGATTCATTGAAAAAACCAACAAGCTTCCAGGGAACAGGTTTGACAAATGCTTCCAGTTGGAAGATGTTTCCAAATTGTTCTGGGAATCTTATTGTTTGCCCTAATTTGACCATCTCCAACAGAACATTTGAGAATATTATTACCCCGAAATACTTAGATCATCTACGATCCTTGGTAAGATCAGATGTGTTTGCAAGGTGTTGATTTAGAGACGTCTAATTACAATAATTAAGTTGGACATGCGTGCATTATAATTATGATATCAAATACTGTCAGCAAGATTATGTTTATGTAATGATTAAATATGCCAAATAATGTGATTAATTAAGTTATGACATTAAAAGTATTTAAATAAGGATTTGGATACAAATACATATAGAATAATGTTAATCAATTATAATTGTTAATGGACCGATTATAATTGATTGAAATAATAGCAGTAATAAATTTCTTGACAGCCGAAATTTGGCTGTCAAGAAATCTGGACAGCCAAGTTTCGGCTGTCCTAGAATTGGGGCTGAAATTTAGCTGTCAATTGACAGCCAAATTTCGGCTGCCATAGGATTGAGACTGCTATAAAAGGGCTGAGTCTCCAAGGCTTGCAATCACTCAGAAAACAATCTGCTCCATTGAAGACTTGATACTCTATCAAGGATAGCCAGAGAAAAGGATTGCAAGCTCTTGGAAGGATTCAAGAGCCAACAACTCAAGTCAAGACCAGGAGCTTTAGAAGATGGAAAGTAAGTTCCGCTGTGCATTATTTTCAATTTCTTATAAGTTTCGTTGTTCATTATTTTCAATTTATTACAAAGGAGTAGATCTTGGTTAGGGTGTAAAGTAATTAGGAAAACCCACAAAGTAAATCTAACAATTGGTATCAGAGCACCCTTATGTAAGAATTGCAGTTTAGTAAATTTACATAGGTTATCAGTTCAAGTTTCATATTTACGACCTTTGGAATTAAACGGAATAGTCGGCGCTCAATTTCCAGTGGATTTTAATTGTTTTCAAGATTTTCCACTCGTTTGAGTTTTTTTTGGACACGTATTCTTTAAGAATTTGGGCATCCGCACTTTGGAGTTTAAGCCGTTGCTTTGTCAAAAGAAAAAAAAAAAAAAAACAGATTTTTTTTTTGCAGCCGCCGACTGATTATTTTTAGAAATTGAAGTCATTTCATAACTAATAAGCGACCAACACAAAAGCTTGCACTGTAAAGGTTTCATGTTTTTTAGCTGTTTCAATTCGTGAAATTTTCAAAATTAAAGATATGGTTATAAAATTCATGTTTTTTAGCTGTTTGGATTAGCTAAATTTTCAAAATAAACGATCTGGTTATAAAATTCCCAATAATTTTGAACATTTGGTTATATTCAGATCGCAAAATAGTATCATATTCCGGATATAAGTGGTTTTTTCTTTAAAACTGCAAGTTCATAAATTGAATCTCGGTGGTTTTGCTTTCAAGTTGTTATAATTTCATAAATTAACATACAACAGAGTAAATTAAATAAGGATCTAAATTTTTACACTTTTTCTCATTAAAATCTATTTAAATCTATGAAGTGGTATCTTGGATTTGATTCATGGTCGTAAATGAATTCTACTGTTGAGTTTTCGTCAAGTCTGAGTTAAACCGTTAGAATCATTTTCCAAACTGAATTTTTCAACATCGATTTTGAAGATGCTTACTGCCTATTTTCAAAACCTCCGTACTTCATTGTCCCGCGAGTTATGGTGTCTCTGTTGCAAGGCTTTCCAAAACAACAAATTCGTTATTTTTAATAATGTGAATTCAAACTGCCCATGCTCAATCGTTGTATTTCGTTGTTGGGAAAGGGGTGGTGGTTGTCTTGAAATCGTGTCATGCATGCACTGTTTCTGGTTTTTTGGTTTAGATGTGAAGGAAAATAAAAGCTACTGCAATTACAGTTTCAGTTCCATAATCTTATATAATATTCCTTTGCTATGCTATTTATGTTTGGCAAGCTAGTTTTTAAAGTCTTTTTTTGGGAAACAAATAATCTTGACAAGAGAGATGATTTTTTTTATCAGTCATACAATTTGTGGGATACTCTTTCTATTCACATTCTGAAAAAAACCTTTAAAACCCGATTTAGTCTCATATTCTTGTTGCATAAAAAGAGCTCTGACTGTTCTTTTAAAGAAAATAAATGTTTCGAATTTCTAGCAAGTTTGCTTAACCTATGCACATGCTATTATTTGTTTGCTTCACCTTTTGTTTTCATCCAGACGCAATAAGCTTATACCTTGATCTGTAAAAAGTATGCAACAATGATTTGGTTTGCTTAAAGGTACTCTTGTCTAGTTATTCCTCTGCCTCAATAAGCTCTGTTCTAGCATGAGTAAGAAAGTATACTAGGCTTTCGTCCTGAATATATCCTGTGCACATATTGGTTATTCATTTACTTCATTTGTTTTAATGTTTATGCTCATAACTTGGAAAGGTTTACCCAGCATCGCACGTTGACAGCGTCGTTTCATAATGTAATGTATAAGGTTATAAACTAAATATTTAATGCACCCAATGCACTGTTTAGTTTCAATACGCTGTCACACACATTAGTGTTCCGAACCTGCGTCTGGTATGCACCATAATGTTGAAAAGCTTGTGTTTACATATGTTTTTAATATGAATGAGATATATATGCATCATATTTGCAATGTTTATGTGCATGATCATTGGGTTATATTCTATTTTTATATATTTGATTTAGCTTCATAAATTTTCTTTTTATGGTATAAATGAGTGAAGCCATTCATTATGATATGTAGGAAAAGTCATGAAAAGAAGAGATATACTAAGTTGGTTATATTCTATTTTATAATGATGCTAAATAATTTTATGCGAACATCAATGATTGCCATGATTGCCAGGATATAATGATGCTAATCATGGCAACCATAAAATTATTTAGTATTCTCTAAATAAATTGTTGAAGCATTTCTAAAAGGTAATCATTGTAGAAATTGCTAAAGTTTTACTAATTTTGGAATCTAACTAAAGGCGTTTTTAAATATACATGTGTTGTTTTCACATGAGTCAAGCATTGATGTTCGCAAACAAACCACTCTCTGTAAGACGATTGTAAAGATGACTCATGACAAGTTAAAATGACGTGCTGACAATGGACGTGCGTGTTAACTTTCCCAAAGGAGGGTTGGTGCCTGCTAAGTTGTTTGGTGCATCAGGGTAGTGTATGAAAATTAGTTGCAACACACATGGAGTAGCGATGGTCGTTAGTTCATGGATATGTTAGTCTGACCCAAAGGTAGATTGACAAAAAAGGTTGCATGTTTGTACTTTATTCACTACACCAAAGTGCCTGAAGGTAATGATTTCACCCAAAGGTGTTTCATTATTGAATGGTTTTTGGGCTAAAGTTTTAATGGAGCAAATAGTTTTACACATGCCTTTAGATAGATTTTAGAATTATGATTAAGAATCAAATCGTGACGCATCGTATCTAAAATATTTCCTTGTTCTTGAATTTTTCAGATCTAAACATAATGTCAAGTCTAAGTCAGATTAAGCCCCTCATGGGGAACAATTTCAAACCTCTTGCTTTAGTTTGTTCTGAAGTTAATTTAAGTTTTGTATCTAGATATACCTGGTGGATAGATTCAGGGGCAACGACTAACATCAGTATGTCGATACAGGGTTGCCTAAGCCA
>APFE030470875.1:4962-17139 GCA_000404065.3 Pinus taeda
CTTTCTTGTTTCAATTGGAAGTGGGTGAGCTTGTCAAAGTAGAGGAAAACTCTTGCCGGACCCTGGGAGGAACTTGCACAACACCAAGGCTTAGGTTGTAATGGTTTCTTTCTGTTTCCTATTAATACAAATAAGTCCATTCTTCTCAATGATTTGTTGTTAATGAATTGTTTCATATACTCCTTGGTCTATATGTTGAATATGTTTTGTTTTATGAGATATTCAGGTGTTATGTAATCGTTTGATTGTTAGTGTATGCAGGTTTCGAAATGAAGGAGGAGCTCATCTGGATCGACGAGGCTAGACTACTACAACAGCGTTGGACTTCAGGTAGGATCGAAAAACACTTGGTTTCTCGTATGATAATGCATATTTAGAGAAGGATTGCTCTTAATTGTCTTGTTTGTCACTAGAAAGTCTTAGGCTTTTAGGGAGGTTAGTTTTGTCCGCAAAAATAACTCTTTCCACATGATAGCCTTAATTTTCTATAAAAAATGTAAAGTCTCTGCATTTTATGGTCGCAGAGCGCGAAGATATCAAGAGTCAAAAAGGGTTTCTGACTTAGTCTCGATAGGTTGTGTCAGCTCAATGAGATCCGCCCTTGGTCCATAGACCATGGGATTGTATAAAAAGGAGGCCTTAAGAGGAGTATAAGTAAGTTCGGTGAAGTTAAGTTGAGTCATTGATGAGTCTATAAAGGGCTTAAGAGTGAGAGTCTTAGCGTAGGAAGAAGGCTCTGCAACTGAGTGCACAGAGGCATAGGGTAGAAGTCTGCAGCTGATTGCGTGGACCCCTGCAGCTATGTGTGCAAGGTGGTCAGAGTCTGTACTGAAAATCTAGATTATCAATAAAGAAGAGTACTTTGAAATTACTGTGTATTTTACTTCTATCAATTGCATGCGATTATGTTAGGTTAAGCACTAGGTTTATGCTTTAATGCTAAATTGATGCATGAACCTATATGTTTTCCTCTGTTATATGAACGCAAGTAGAGATATATGTTTACGCAATGATAATCTAAATTGCATGATAGATTTGGCGAACACTTAAGATAATTAAGAGAAATATACAACAAAGTAGTTACAGAGCTGCATAAGTGCCGAGATCGCTTGTTAGGGTTAGACGAAGGACGATCATAGACCTTCGCGAAGGTTCTGAAAGGCTAATAGAGAAGTACATCGATAATCCCTAAAGGCTTATCGATTTGCATGAAGGCAGCGTTAAGGTATAAAACCAACATCACAACCATATCAGGGTGTAGAAACTTGGTTCCTAGATTCCCCCATACTACTTCGGGTGAGACTTCAGCCTGTGCTCCACGAATTGATGCTGAAAGGGCCAGTAGTGTAAGGATTTTCTTGGCTGAATAACACTAAACCTAGGTCAGGGCCCATCAAGCCAACAAATGGTCCCCCATGGTCCTCGGTGACGTCTTGGTTTTTGGAATAGTGATTCTATTAGGGTAGGTGTTACACAGTATTTTGTCACCGTCCTTATTACCCCTTCTCCCGTGCATTGGAGGACCTATTCTGGGACCTATGAGAAGTGACATGACTTGAAAACACCTGCTTTGTATTCCTTAAAGTGTGTACTCTATATGCCCTGAAGACAACTTCTGCAAAATACCCAAAAATATCGCCCTTTCTCCATTGGCACTGTTCCACAGTGTATTGCTCACGTCAATGGGGTAAATACTCCAAAGAGGGCACGCCAGCTGGTGCTCTGTCTCAGAGTCGCACTAGCGCCAACCCAGTTGGGTAAAGTTTTTAACCATCAAACTTCTGATGGTTCCTTCCACCTTATCCATTAACTATTTCCAGTTTGGATTGATTCAATTGGGCTTCGTATCTCCCAAGGAGGGAAGTGGTTCTCCACCTCTCATGGAAGCTTCCTTATGATAAGGAAAATCCCATGAATCAAGTGGATGGTCTTATCTACCCCTCCCATCTCTATATAAGCTTGTTCTTTCCCATTTGACAAGCTAGTTGGTAATTCTTGGTTAATAATTCTACTTTTCAAGCTCCCAAAGTCTGAGGATTGCTAAGCTCATCTTGCAAGAGGCCTTGTGTATCCGTATGAGGCTAAATCTTTAAGGAGGAGATCCATGTCCAAGTGATCAAGGAGTGAGAGGCTTGTTCCCATCCCCTATAAGCTTTACAAGGCATGTGTTGCTGATTCACCCATCCAAAGGACGATTTGACCTCAAAACTTGGTTGTATTCTCTTTTGTTTTATCAATAATAATAGACGACTATCATTATGGTTCCACTCATGTGTCTTTACTATGATGTTTGAGTTGTATCCTTTCTGACTGATACATAGTTGCATTTCTTGGATTTTATGCTTATATTTGTCTTGTTCTTTGCATGTGCAGGTGTATATTCATGGAGATCGTGAGGATTGTGACCAGCTGAAGCGAAAGAACGGAAGCAACGACCCTTCTATGAATATAAGCGTTGGATTTGAGGTAGGCTCTCATCATTGGCCTTTACCTTGCAATTAGGAACCTGCGTGTTAGTGTTGTTTGATTGTTGCTAGACCTCAGTTAGGCTAGTGGGATCGCCTTTGTCTACAGAGGGGATTTACCTACACAACAATTTGGCGACTCTACTGGGGATGCTGGCTTTGCCTTGTTTGTTTATCTTGTCTTGTTGTTTGTTTTGCAAACTATTAGATAGAGTCTGAAGTCTGGCCAGATAGCCTTCGAAACGCTATTTCTTTGCATTAGCGAAGTAGATCAACGCTACTTCAGTCCATCTCCAGTTTGGTTTGCAAGCTGAACGACTTGGGACTAGCCTTTTTCCTTGATTGTTTCCTTGGTTTCTCTCGCTTGTTTTGCTTTCTGGGTTGGATACCTTTGTTATTTTTGCCTCTTGAGAGTACTTAGGTATTGTTGTTTTAGCCTTGGCTCTTGTGTTTTTATCTTTCCTTAGCAAACTCGACTGGCGCTAGTGTATAGCGTGACAGTCGCGCCAGTTGGCGCAAGTTTCACATTGACAACCCGCGCCAATCCTGAAAGGTGCCAGTTGCAGCCTGACAGTCACGCCAGGCCTGTAAACTTTTGAAGTTTTCTTGGTTCTTCATTTTTTGAGCTTTGTTGTTGTCCTGAGTACTTTTACTAGACTACTGTGGTGTGTTGGAGTGTGATTTGACTGATTTTGATCGCTACCCTTTGGGTGTTTGCTTTCTTCTCCCGATTTCGCATTTCTAGCCCTAAGGCATCTAGTGGCCTTATGAATCGAGCCTTCCTAAGGTGTTTCGATCTTTTTGTTGTCCAGTCAACTCTATTTCTTGCTCCTTTACACTTGTTTAGTAGTTGTGAATCATTTCGTTGCGTTATTTAGGTGATTTGCTCTGTCTTCACTTGAATTCCGCTCCATTCCACTTTGAGCCCAAATCACACGGCTCATTGTTTGCTTTGGGATCTTTTTGATGTTTGATTGGTGTTTTGAGGAACTGAACGTGTGTGTATTGGTTAGAATTTGTTAGTATTATTTCTCAAAAGTTCTTTAGTGCATTTTGCCATTATTGAAAAGAAAATCTCTTTTGCTTTGAAACAGTTAATGAAAGTTAGGGCTTTTCATTTTGATTAGTGGATTAGTGATCTTAAAGAAAAGTTTGGTGAGTTGCATTGGCAGCATTAGGGAAACTCTTTGTTGTTTGTGATCGTTTCATTTGCATGAAAGCTCTCTAACTCTCTTGTAGTTAGCATTCATCGAATGGAATGACATGTTTTGGCATGTAGATTGCATTTAGGGATTTTGAGAAATCACATATGGTAGGACCTGAAAACCAAAACTTAACTCAAGATCAACTTTAAAATAAATCGAATGAACTTAAAAATGCATTGGAACATAACGCTCACATTCTAGAGGTCTAGGCTAGAGACGTGCTCCGGCGTTGTTAAACGTAGTCAATTTTGTTCTCGCATTAAGGTTAGGTGATTCCTCCTTGTGTGATTCAACTGTGGTCTAGTACGGACTTGTGCTCCCACGTACTGTCGCGTATATATCGGGAGACTCCACTAGGTTATCATCCTTGATCCATAGGAAGCCATGTCTGTCGCCTTACAACCCGTAATGCACCGAACACAGCATTCAGGAAGATTGACTGCCGTATGGAAAGTCTTTGGCTTTCATATGATTGCTAAGGTGTATATGCAGTTTTACGGATTGTCTGGTAAACCCCTTGCCTAGTTTCTCCAGAGCAGTCACTTTTTGATCCTTTTCGGACTCCTTAAAAGAAAAGGCTCTATTGAGCATTTGTCACTTCGGGCTCATTAAATATTCAAAGGCAACTAGAGTCATCTTTTGTCCTTTTCTCGACTCTTAAAACATGAAAAGGTCAAGTTGTTTCCTAATCTCTTAAAAATTTATTCGACCACGATTACATTCACCTTGTTAGATCTTGTTTGCGCTAGTTTTGAGTAGGGTCTCTTGTCATTAGCTTGTCTAGGATTTTTTGTTTGAATTCAATCATCCTGGTGGATCCATCGATCCCGTCTCCCGTCCCGAGTGACCAAGGGTCTCCTTCTTCTGCTGCTCCTAAGACACCGGTTTGTGGTGACACTTTCCCTATTATTCCAAGTGTCCAACCGTTGAACTCTCGTGCTCCAGAGGATGAGATTTACGATTTCTTTTGGAACCCTCTGTGGGAGCCTTCTAAAGAGGATTTTCCCTCTACTCCTATTGGTGTTTCATCCCCGATGGCTTCTTCTGATATGGAAGATACATCCCCTGTATCGAGTGGGACACCCGTTATGTCGAGTATTGAGACTCCCATCCCGGCCACATCCCCGGTCATATCTACGCCCTACACTGTTACACCTCTCGGTATTACAGTGCCTACGCGCTATAGATCTCTGAGGGATGCCATGGGCTCTGCGAGTTCCTCTTCTATGTGGGATAATAACATTGTTCCCATTATGGGACCGTTTGTTTCCCAAGTTCATCATACCACTGTCACGTCAGTTCCGACCAATCCGACCGTCTGTGTCGCATCGTCGACTCCGGTTGCTAGTGCCGTTACGACATCATCCGTTGTAACTACTATTGCCAGCCCATCCCGCGGCCAGGTACGTAGTGGTCAATCGGCACATACTGCCAGAGTTGTCCATCCTGCAAGTGGTGCCCCGCCTTCTTCTGATGCCATTTCAGCGGGGGGGGTGGGTGGGGGCATATTCTCAGTACTTGCATGCTATCCAAAATCCAGGCGGGCAAGGCCCTTATTATGATCATGTTAATCATTATTTGTATACCTCCTTGCCAGCTGAACCTGTTGTTGAGGGTATAGTTCCGTTGAATGTCGCTTGGGGTACCACCGGTTATGGTGGTGGCCAGTTCCGTCCGAGTCAAGGGCAGCCATCTCAAGGACCATCATACCAAGGTTAGCCATCCTACTCGCAGCCTAATTATGGGCAGCAGTATTATGGCCAAACCTACCTGGGGCAACTTGGGGGCTCACAAGGACAACCCTACTAGGGACAACCTTTGGCCTTTGGTGGTCTGTCTTATACATATATTGGGCAACCTTCTGGAAACCCGGGACAACCTTATGCTCAACAAGGACAACCTGGACCCCAACAGGGATACCCTTCGGGTCAACCTTATGGGAATCCGGGACAACCTTACGCGCAGCAAGGACAACCCAGAAACCAGCAAGGTTACCCTTCTGGGCAAGGTGGCCAGCCTTACATGCAGCAAGGCCAGCCCACTGCTCAGCCTAGCCAGCCATCTGGTCTACAAGGATAACCTTCGGTTGTGCAAGGACAACCAAACGCCCAACAAGTCCAACCTTCTGGGCAAGTAGGTCCGTCTCAAATCCAACGAAGACAACCTTCTGGCCAGATGGCCCAACCTCAGTCTTCGCAAGGATATCTCTCTGGGGCGGCTCAACCGGTCATGCAGATGGTTCCTGCTTCTCAAGCTCAACCCGATTACCAACCCCAGAATCAAACTGGTCTCCAGCCACAAGGTGGGTACCAATCCCAGCCTTCCTACCAAATGTCGCCTGGTTCCCAGGCTCAATATGGAGCCCAGTAACCATATGGATACTAGCAACCCCAGGGGCAAAATCAATTTTTCCCGTATCAGAATTACCAACAGCCGCAGGCTACCCCTTATCAAAATTATCAGCAACCCAATGTTGCTCCTGCTGGTCAGTATGGTAACCAATGGGGTGTTGGGGGGTAGAACCAGAATCAACCATCCGGTTATGGATACAACCCTTATGGACAAAGTTCCTATGGACAAGGTCCTTTTGGACCTGGTCCGTCCGGACAAGGTCAATGGGGGAAACCAGCAGCTGGATGGAACCGTGGCCCTACCTCATATCCGCAGATGTCCTTCAACCTGCAGTTACCATTTCTAGCAACTTTGGAACTGCCCGATGTGTCGAAGTTAAAAAATGATCCTATTTTGCATAATCCACAATGGCCACCAGTTCCAACTAAGATACCCGACGATTGTCCCAAATTCGACGGCAAAGCCGGAGAGGACCCTCAAGCCCATGTAATGACTTATCACCTTTGGTGTTCATCCAATTCATGGCTTGACGATTCGGTTCGACTTCACCTGTTCCAAAGGACTCTCACTGGCTCCGCTGCTAAATGGTACATTGAATTGACCCATTCAATTCAGGATTTCAATTCATTGGCTATGGAATTCCTCACTCATTTTCAGTTACCCATTCGGTATGAGACAGGGACCCATCTCCTTACGTCTCTCAAGCAGGACACAGCTACGCACATCTCTGATCATATACATGAATGGAGAAGGCATCGTCGGTTGATCAAGTTTTGGATTCCTGATCAGCTCCTCACCGATTGGTTCACAACTTCCTTTGTCCCTAAGATCGCACGGGACATCGCCATGGGAGCTTGTGTAATTGAAGAGCAAGCTATCGCGTGTGCTCAGTACCTTGACTTAGTGTACTCTCAGTCAGGTACTTTGTATGAGTATTTGCCTGATGCCCCAAGACACGGTACATCCAAGGATCCACCAAAACCATCTGTTGATGGAGTTATCAGCTCTGTAAGTCCGTCGTCCAAAAAATCATCCTCGAACCCTGGGAAGCCAAAATCGAATGCTTCTAGCGAAAACACTTCTCAGGGTGGTTCAAATTCTGGAAGTACTTCCGAGGTTAACGCCGTCCAGTCCACCACGGCGAGTAAGGCATCAAAAGGAAAGAAAAAGGGGAAAGCAAAGAATAAGTCTGAGCAACCTAAACAGGATTCCTCCAAACCTCCATCCGAGGAAGGAGCTAAGCGCAAACCTAAGTATCCTTGTCTCATCTGTGATGAGGATCACTATACCAAAGACTGCCCTAGCCGGTCCGAGGTTAGTCTTTTGTTGAAAGGCGCCCCTGGGATTCCTGCAGTTCTGAAAGAACCTTTCCCCTCTAAACAGACTCAAATGGTGGCTGATCCATCTTCGTCTTCATCTTCCTTTGGTTCCCAAGTCTTCATGGCTGGATCCATTCCCGTTCATGTAACGACTTGAACAAAGGAGTATCCGTCGTCTACTGGGAAGGAGCCCAAGGTTCCCTCAAGCACTCCTTCGTCCAGCTCTGGTCTACTCCATATCGAGAGACCAAGTACTGAGACGACCATTCGACCCCCTCCCAAAGGAGTACTCAGGAGATCATCTTACAACCCAAATGCTCGTGCTGCCCAGCACTATAGCATAGTTGAGGATTTAGCGCAGGCCCTATCGGTTATGTCCGCCTTAGAAGTTCTCCAGAGCTGCCCCCCCCAGAGGAAGTCCATGCTATCAGCCATCGGTGGCATCGACCCAGCTGATTCGGATTTGATTACCTTTGATCTCAAGAGCCATGTTCCAAGGCTGCCTCATCAGATCGCCTTTCTTGTACAAGTCATCATCAATTCCAAAACGATCCATCGTACAGTTATTGATGAGGGTGCGTCAACTTGCATCATGTCTATTGCTTGTTGGAAAGAGATCGTGTCCCCGACTTTAAGCCAGTCTCCTATGACACTAGAAGCCTTCGATGGGAGAGAATCTCGTCCCTATGGTATTCTTCAATGATTTCTGATCAATTTAGAAGGGAAAACCATTGAAGTAGAAGTTGAGGTCGTTGACGCAAATCTTACTTACAACCTCCTTCTGGGACGGAGTTGGACGTATGCCATGTGTGCCGTGGCTTCATCCCTCTTCCGTGTCATTCGTTTCCCTCACATGGGGAAAATTGTCACGGTAGACCAGCTCTCCTTCTTCGCCTCTTCTTCTGAAGGAAATGTGCCTTTCGTGGAGCATACCTCCATCCCATTTGAGAGTGTGGGAGCTGGGCTCTTCAAAGATCCTGCCCTCATGGGTGTTTTCTCACTCCCACCTCCAAACCTCGCCTCAATCAGTATGATTTCAGTTCGTTCTGATCCTTGGGTCCTCCCCCCCATGGACCAGATAGAATCATGTGGTGAGGAGATGTCGTTGAGTCCCACCGAGGTCAACTACATCGAAATTGCTGCTGTATCGACTCCTCCTGCTGAACCCGCTTATGTAAGTGGAGCTCTTGACTCATACGACTATTCCCCTTGGCTTGGAGAATTTTCCTACTTTGATCCATTAAAGGAAATATTTCCTTCCGACGAAGCCATCATAGAGACCATGTCTCTCGAGGAACCTCTGTGGTTCAATCTTCATCACTGTTCCTCGTTTCTCCCTACCCTTCGGGAAATGTTGGCGTGTCTTGAGCGGTTTTCTCCATGTCTCCCTTCACAACCTCTTCAGACGCCTATTCAGGTCCATCAAGTATCATCTAAAGGGAATTTGGGGAACATTACGCAGACCCAACCTATCGACATCTCTATCAAACCAGGGATTGTCGAGAACATCTATATAGGAGTCACTTGCACTCCTGAGGAAATTCAAATCTATATAAAGCTTTTTCGCGAGTTCCGTGACGTCTTTGCATGGTCTTATGAAGAGATGCTCGGCATTGATCCAAACATTATAGTGCATGAGATACCTACGTATCCAGGTGCTAAACCTGTTTGTCAGCGCTTATGCCCTGTGCACCCCCGCAAGGCCGCAGCTATCAAAGCGGAAGTTGAAAAACTTCTTAAAGCTAGTTTTATTTACCCTATCCCACTCACAGATTGGGTCTCTAACATTGTCCCGGTCGATAAAAAGTAGGGGACTATTCGCGTCTGTGTCGATTATCGCGATATTAACCGAGCCTGCCCGAAAGATAACTACCCCACACCTTTCATTGACCAGCTCATTGATGAGTGTGCTGGGAGTGAGATTTATTCCTTTATGGATGGCTTTTCTGGCTACAACCAGATTAATATCGCGCCCACTAATCAACACAAGACGGCCTTTATATATCCGTGGGGAACTTTCGCTTATAAAAAGCTCCCTTTCAGTCTCAAGAATGCCGGTGCCACTTTTCAACGTGCGATGTCTTACGCCTTTCATGATATCCGACACATTGTACAGCCTTATCTGGATGACCTTCCCACTCATTCGGCTAAGCGCCAAGACCACCCATCACATCTCCGCGAGATTTTTCTCCGCTGTCGACACTACAACATCCGACTTAATCCGCACAAATGTGTCTTCTGCGTGGAATCTGGTCGACTCCTCAGGTTTATCGTCTCTTGAGAGGGCATCCACTTGGATCCCCTTAAAGTTGAAGCCATTTTGAATCTTCCTCCCCCTGCTTCTTTGCGGAAACTGCAGAGCTTACAAGGTAAAGCAAATTTCTTATGATGATTTATCCCGAATTATGCTGAAGTGGCAAAAGGTTTCACACGGTTACTTAAGCGTGACACCCTGTTTCAATGGGATGCCATAGCTGAGGAGTCTTTTGCACATCTTAAAACTCTTCTGGTTTCCACCCCTTTGTTGCAGCCTCCGAATTATCATCGCGATTACACATTGTATTTTGCCGCTGCTGATACCACCATCGGTATGGTTCTGGTTCAGGATGACGACGATGGTACTGAACACGTTATCTACTACCTTAGCTGCAACTTGTTAGATACGGAAACTCGATATGCTTATGTCGAGAAGTTGGCCCTCGCTACTGTTTTCGCTGTTCAACGCTTCTGTCATTACTTCTTGTTGCGTACAACGACAGTGATCTCCGATTGCAACCCTATGACCTACATTCTGTCACGCCAGTTACTGGGGGGAAAATACTCGAAGAGGATAGTCATCCTCCAAGAGTTTGACTTGGAATTTACTACTGCCAAGTCTAAGAAATCACTCATCTTCGTTGAGCTGTTGTGTTCTCTGCCATCCACTGCTGCCTCCTCTTAGTTAGAGGATTCCATTCCAGACGAAACTCTCTTCCTCATTAGCACCCTCGATCCCTGGTACGGGGATATTATTGTCTACTTGCAGACATCTTTTTTCTGTCCCGAGACCTCTAAGGAGGCTCATCGACGGATTTGACATCAAACCCAACCATATCGCATCGTTGGGGACACCCTGTACCGTATCGGTGTGGATTCTGTTCTTTGCCGATGTTTGACTTTCGAAGAAGCAGAAAGAATTTTAAATGACTGCCACTCAGGTGCATGTGGCGGTCACATGTCTGGATATGCCACCGCACAGAAAATCCTCTGTGCTAGATATTTCTGGCCCTCCATTTTCAAAGATTGCATTCTTGTTGTCTATTCATGTCATGAATGCCAGATTTACCAACGGAAGATGCGTGCACCCCCTGCTCCACTGCACCCCGTTGTAACCGTCGACCCTTTTGCCAAATGGGGCATCAATTATGTGACCTCTAACCCTCGCTTGGCCTGGGGGCATGGGTACATCATCGTTGTTGTTGATTATTTCATGAAATGGGTCGAGACGATGCCTACATTGTCAGAAGACGGTCACACTGCGGCGCAGTTTTGGTTCAACCATGTTATTTCGCGGTTCGGAGTACCCCAAGCCATCGTCACTGATCACGGAAAACATTTTCGTAATCACATGATGACCGAGCTAACAACCCAATTGGGCCTTAGGAATGATAGTTCGACCCCGTACTATCCTCAGGCAAACGGTCAAGTGGAAGCCGTGAACAAGGTTTTGGTCACGATGCTTCAAAGAACTGTTGGCATGCATAAGTCCAATTGGCATTTGATGTTGTTCTTTGCTTTGTGGGCCTACCGTACCTCTGTGAAGGACGCCACCAGTTTTACTCCTTTTCAGTTAGTTTACAGACTGGAGGCGACCCTTCCTATTGAGTGTGAGATTCCTTCATTAAAGATAGCCGACGAGTTGCTCCTTGATACTACTCCAGTAGAAGAGCACCTTCTTTACTTAGAATGGCTGGATGAAACTCATCGTCTAGCCTCATTAGTTATTGAAGCTCAGAAGAAGCGAGTGAAAACTCGCTTCGATAATACTGTTAACCCCCGTCCTTTCATTGAGGGAGACCTAGTACTGCTCTATGATCAAGCTAACGATAAGATAGGAGCAGGAAAACGCGAGCCCATTTGGCACGGGCCCTATATTATGAAAAGAGTTTTGCAAAAAGGTGAATATGAGCTTATTTATTATGAAGGCAATCCCCTGGATAGGCCCCGAAATGGGCTTTATCTCAAAAAATATTATGCGTGAGTCCAGGCACTCTCTTTTTGTACATACGTATGCTTTCAGCAGTGTGTTGTGCGTGCATGTTTTTATAATTGTGTTTTGGTATGTCAGCGTGATTTCCGCTTATTATGTCTTTTGCTTCTTGAACAGATGTCTAGATCGCCTTACGTTGGTTTTGCTGATGGTGCTACCCGCAGTACACGTAGCTTGTCATCTGCGGCATGGGTGATCTACGATCCTCATGGTGAGTTGGTAGACATTCAAGGGGTTTGTCTAGGATGTACAATGAACAATGTTGCTAAATATAGTGCTGTGATTGAATTGTTAGCTGAGGCAATTAACCTCGTCATTCGCACATTGGTTGTGAATTTAGACTCTCAACTTGTAGTCCACCAACTCAACGGACGTTATTCCGTCAGAGATCATCAGATTTTAAGGTTTTATTTACGTGTTAAGTTATTAGAAAGGGATTTTGATTTCATTACTTATCAGCATATTCCAAGATGACTTAATACGTTAACCGATGCATTAGCTAATTGTGTGTTGGACAGGCATTTGCATAACATGTGAAATCAACATAATACAAGAATCATAAAGTACAGTAAGACCATAAAACATGT
>APFE030470875.1:18022-31632 GCA_000404065.3 Pinus taeda
CTCTCTGAAATGGCCAAAAAACCCTCTTTGCCTAAGTTTATTGGATCATCGCAACTGTTCCTAAAATAACCGCGCTGATTGGCGGATGACAGTATAACTGGTGCGCTGCCAACGCAGAAGCACACGGGTTTTCCGCGCTGGTCGAATTTCATAAACAACGCGCCCTCCGCTTGTATCAGTTCGCACTGACCAAACCTCTTCTATAATTGAGTTGCGATGCCAGCGCGCCATCCCCGTTTTGCACCCACGCTGATCCTGTTTAGGCGAGTTTGTTCTAACAGCCAACCTTCCAGATGACTCTAGACTTGGCTGTTAGCTTTGTAAAGGTCGCCATCCTTTCTCTGGCATGTCTGTTCGCCTGGTCACCCACTTTTCTTGGGGGAAAGCTCATCCTTTAACTATTCATGGAGACTCCTCCTATATAAGCCTCCACCATTGCCATGAGCAGCTAGTTTGGAACATATAGACTTTGACATAGAGGAATTCTTAGCACATTAGTGCTGCTCTTTGTAGGCATTTGGTGTGTTGTGTGAGGATTGCTATAGAGCTTGAGGAAAGTTATGAGTTTGTTGCCTTGTATGTGAGAGAGAGACCTCTTTGACTTGGTAGATCTACTTCAAAGGTGAATGCTTATGAGGCATGCTGGTTGGACCCTCTAGAGAAGGACACAGCGTCAGAACTTTGGTTGTACCTTACTCTATTTCTGATTAATAAAGATAGATGTCTATTGTTATGGTTCCATTCCGATTTGTCTTATGAATGATTAATGTGAATTACATCCTTTCTGACTGATGTATAGTTGTTTTTAGTAGATTTTACGCTTGTGTTTGTTCTCTCTTTGCTTGTGCAGGTGTCCGCCCACGAAGATAGTGGAGGACTGTGATCGTTTGGAGCGAAGGAGCAAGAGGATCATCTCTTCATCAAACATAGCGCTGGAATCCAAGTAGGTGTTCTTCATCCACTTGTTAATTACAACTAGGAACTTGCAGAGTAGCATTGATTGATTGTTGCTAGATCCCTTTTGGGCTAGTAGGAATCGCCTCTATCCGTAGAGGGGATTTACCTCTCCAACAATTTGGCGACTCCACTGGGGAGCTTGCTTGCCTCTTTGTGGTTCATCCTTGTTTTTGGATTTGATTATTGCTTTCTTGTCAAAGATTGGGGAATAGTTTGCTATTGATTGGTTTCCTGGTTCATCTTGGGAACTGCTTTAATTGCCTTGAAATCCTGTTGTCTTGGTTTGGGGATTTTTGGTTCAATTTTGTTTGTTTTTTAGCCTCAGCGCGTTTTATTTCAGAACAGTTGCGCTGACATCGCAGAGTTACTTCTTTGCTTTCCCATTCAGTACGAGACAGGGACACATCTACTTACGTCTCTCAAGCAGGACACAGATACGCACATCTCTGATCATATACATGAATGGAGAAGGCATCGTCGGTTGATCAAGTTTTGGATTCCTGATCATCTCCTGACCGATTGGTTCACAACTTCCTTTGTCCCTAAGATCGCACGGGACATCGCCATGGGAGCTTGTGTAACTGAAGAGCAAGCTATCGCGTGTGCTCAGTACCTTGACTTAGTACTATCAGTCATGTACTTTGTATGAGTATTTTCCTGACGCCCCAAGACACGGTACATCCAAGGCTCCACCAAAACCATCTGTTGATGGAGTTATCAGCTCTGTAAGTCCGTCGTCCAAAAAATCATCCTCGAACACTGGGAAGCCAAAATCGAATGCTTCTAGAAAAAACACTTCTTAGGGGGGTTCAAATTCTGGAAGTACTTCCGAGGTTAACGCCGTCCAGTCAACCACGGCGAGTAAGGCATCAAAAGGAAAGAAAAATGGGAAAGCAAAGAATAAGTCTGAGCAACCTAAACAGGATTCCTCCAAACCTCCATCCGAGGACGGAGCTAAGTGCAAACCTAAGTATCCTTGTCTCATCTGTGATGAGGATCACTATACCAAAGACTGCCCTAGGCGGTCCGAGGTTAGTCGTTTGTTGAAAGGCGCCCCTGGGATTCCTGAAGTTCTGAAAGAACCTTTCCCCTCTCAACAGACTCAAATGGTGGTTGATCCATCTTCGTCTTCATCTTCCTTTGGTTCCCAAGTCTTCATGGCTGGATCCATTCCCGTTCATGTAACGACTTGAACAAAGGAGTATCCGTCATCTACCGGGAAGGAGCCCGAGGTTCCCTCAAGCACTCCTTCGTCCAGCTCTGGTCTACTCCATATCGAGAGACCAAGTACTGAGACGACCATTCGACCCCCTCCCAAAGGAGTACTCAGGAGATCATCTTACAACCCAAATGGTCGTGCTGCCCAACACTATAGCATAGTTGAGGATTTAGCGCAGGCTCCGTCGGCTATGTCCGCCTTAGAAGTTCTCCAGAGCTGCCCCCCCCAGAGGAAGTCCATGCTATCAGCCATCAGTGGCATCGACCCGGCTGATTCGGATTTGATTACCTTTGATCTCGAGAGCCATGTTCCAAGGCTGCCTCATCAGATCGCCTTTCTTGTACAAGTCATCATTAATTCCAAAACGATCCATCGTACAATTATTGATGAGGGTGCGTCAACTTGGATCATGTCTATTGCTTATTGGAAAGAGATCGGGTCCCCGACTTTAAGCCAGTCTCCTATGACACTAGAAGCCTTCGATGGGAGAGAATCTTGTCCCTATGGTATTCTTCAACGATTTCCGATCACTTTAGAAGGGAAAATCATTGAAGTAGAAGTTGAGGTCGTTGACGCAAATCTTACTTACAACCTCCTTCTGGGCCGGAGTTGGACGTATGCCATGTGTGTCGTGGCTTCATCCCTCTTCTGTGTCATTCGTTTCCATCAGTAGGGGAAAATTGTCACGGTAGACCAGCTCTCCTTCTTCGCCTCTTCTTCTGAAGGAAATGTGCCTTTCGTGGAGCATACCTCCATCCCATTTGAGAGTGTGGGAACCAGGCTCTTTAAAGATCCCGCCCTCATGGGTGTTTTCTCACTCCCACCTCCAAACCTCGCCTCCATCAGTATGATTTCGGTTCATTCTGATCCTTGGGTCCTCCCCCCCATGGACCAGATAGAATCATGTGGCGAGGAGATGCCGTTGAGTCCCGCCGAGGTCAACTACATCGAAATTGCTGCTGTATCGACTCTTCCTGCTGAACCCGCTTCTGTAAGCGGAGCTCTTGACTCATACGACTATTCCCCTTGGCTTGGAGAATGTGCCTACTTTGATCCATTAAAGGAAATATTTCCTTCCGATGAAGCCATCATAGAGACCATGTCTCTCGAGGAACCTCCGTGGTTCAATCTTCATCACCGTTCCTCGTTTCTCCCTACCCTTCGGGAAACGTTGGCTTGTCTCGAGTGGTTTTCTCCATGTCTCCCTTCACAACCTCTTCAGACGCCTATTCAGGTCCATCAAGTATCATCTAAAGGGAATTTGGGGAACATTGCACAGACCCAACCTATCGACATCTCTATCAAACTAGGGATTGTCGAGAACATCTATATAGGAGTCACTTGCACTCCTGAGGAAATTCAAATCTATATAAAGCTTTTTCGCGAGTTCCGTGACGTCTTTGCATGGTCTTATGAAGAGATGCTCGGCATTGATCCCAACATCGTAGTGCATGAGATACCTACGTATCTAGGTGCTAAACCTGTTTGTCAGTGCTTATGCCCTATGCACCCCCGCAAGGCCGCAACTATCAAAGCGGAAGTTGAAAAACTTCTTAAAGCTAGTTTTATTTACCCTATCCCACTCACAGATTGGGTCTCTAACATTGTCCCTGTCGATAAAAAGTAGGGGACTTTCGCGTCTGTGTCGATTATCGCGATATTAACCGAGCCTGCCCGAAAGATAACTACCCCACACCTTTCATTGACCAGCTCATTGATGAGTGTGCTGGGAGTGAGATTTATTCCTTTATGGATGGCTTTTCTGGCTACAACCAGATTAATATTGCGCCCACTGATCAACACAAGACAGCCTTTATCTGTCCGTGGGGAACTTTTGCTTATAAAAAGCTCCCTTTCGGTCTCAAGAATGCAGGTGCCACTTTTCAATGTGCGATGTCTTACGCCTTTCATGATATCTGACACATTGTACAGCCTTATCTGGATGACCTTCCCACTCATTCGGCTAAGCGCCAAGACCACTCGTCACATCTCCATGAGATTTTTCTCTGCTGTCGACACTACAACATCCGACTTAGTCCGCACAAATGTGTCTTCTGCGTGGAATCTGGTCGACTCCTCAGGTTTATCGTCTCTTGAGAGGGCATCCGCTTGGATCCCCTTAAAGTTGAAGCCATTTTGAATCTTCATCCCCCTGCTTATTTGCGGCAACTGCAGAGCTTGCAAGGTAAAGCAAATTTCTTATGATGATTTATCCCGAATTATGCCGAAGTGGCAAAAGGTTTCACATGGTTACTTAAGCGTGACACCCTGTTTCAATGGGATGCCATAGCTGAGGAGTCTTTTGCACATCTTAAAACTCTTCTGGTTTCCGCCCCTTTGTTGCAGCCTCCGAATTATCATCGCGATTACACGTTGTATTTGGCCGCTATTGATACCACCATCGGTATGGTTCTGGTTTAGGATGACGACGATGGTACTGAACACGTTATCTACTACCTTAGCTGCAACTTGTTAGATACGGAAACTCGATATGCTTATGTCGAGAAGTTGGCCCTCGCTATTGTTTGCGCTGTTCAACGCTTCCGTCATTACATCTTGTTGCGTACAACGACAGTGATCTCCGATTGCAACCCTATGACCTACATTCTGTCACGCCAGTTACTGGGATAGTCATTCTCCAAGAGTTTGACTTGGAATTTACTACTGCCAAGTCTAAGAAATCACTCATCTTCGTTGATCTGTTGTGTTCTCTGCCATCCACTGCTGCCTCCTCTCAGTTAGAGGATTCCATTCCAGACGAAACTCTCTTCCTCATTAGCACCCTCGATCCCTGGTACAGGGATATTATTGTCTACTTGCAGACGTCTTCTTTCTGTCCTGAGACCTCTAAGGAGGCTCGTCGACGGATCCGACATCAAACCCAACCATATCGCATCGTTGGGGACACCCTATACTGTCTCGGTGTGGATTCTGTTCTTTTCCGATGTTTGACTTTCGAAGAAGCAAAGAGAGTTTTAAATGACTGCCACTCAGGTGCATGTGGCAGTCACATGTCTGGATATGCCACCACATAGAAAATCCTCCGTGCTGGATATTTCTGGCCCTCCATTTTCAAAGATTGCGTTCCTGTTGTCTATTCATGTCATGAATGCCAGATTTACCAACGGAAGATGCGTGCACCCCCTGCTCCACTGCACCCCGTTGTAACCGTCGGCCCTTTTGCCAAATGGGGCATCAATTATGTGACCTGTAACCCTCGCTCGGCCTGGGGGCACGGGTACATCATCGTTGCTGTTGATTATTTCATGAAATGGGTCGAGACGATGCCTACATTGTCAGAAGACGGTCACACTACAGCGCAGTTTTGGTTCAACCATGTTATTTCGCGGTTCGGAGTACCCCAAGCCATCGTCACTGATCACGGAAAACATTTTCATAATCACATGATGACCAAGCTAACAACCCAATTGGGCCTTAGGCATGATAGTTCGACCCCGTACTATCCTCAGGCAAATGGTCAAGTGGAAGCCGTGAACAAGGTTTTGGTCACGATGCTTCAAAGAACTGTTGGCATGCATAAGTCCAATTGGCATTTGATGTTGTTCTCTGCTTTGTGGGCCCACTGTACCTCTGTGAAGGACGCCACCAGTTTTACTCCTTTTCAGTTAGTTTACAGACTGGAGGCGACCCTTCCTATTGAGTGTGAGATTCCTTCATTAAAGATAGCCGGCGAGTTGCTCCCTAATACTACTCCAGTAGACGAGCGCCTTCTATACTTAGAATGGCTGGATGAAACTCGTCGTCTAGCCTCATTAGTTATTGAAGCTCAGAAGAAGCAAGTGAAAAATCGCTTCGATAATACTGTTAACCCCCGTCCTTTCATTGAGGGAGACCTAGTACTGCTCTATGATCAAGCTAACGATAAGCTAGGAGCAGGAAAACTCGAGCCCATGTGGCACGGGCCCTATATTGTGAAAAGAGTTCTGCAAAAAGGTGCCTATGAGCTTATTTATTATGAAGGCAATCCCCTGGATAGGCCCCGAAATGGGCTTTATCTCAAAAAATATTATGCGTGAGTCCAGGCACTCTCTTTTTGTACATACGTATGCTTTCAGCAGTGTGTTGTGCGTGCATGTTTTTATAATTGTGTTTTGGTATGTCAGCGTGATTGCCGCTTATTATGTCTTTTGCTTCTTGAACAGATGTCTAGATCGCCTAACATTGGTTTTGCTGATGGTGCTTCCCGCAGTACACGTAGCTTGTCATCTGCGGCATGGGTGATCTATGATCCTCATGGTGAGTTGGTAGACATTCAAGGGGTTTGTCTAGGATGTACAACGAACAATGTTGTTGAATATAGTGCTGTGATTGAATTGTTAGCTGAGGCAATTAACCTCGGCATTCGCACATTGGTTGTGAATTTAGACTCTCAACTTGTAGTCCACCAACTCAACGGACGTTATTCCGTCAGAGATCATCAGATTTTAAGGTTGTATTTACGTGTTAAGTTATTAGAAAGGGATTTTGATTTCATTACTTATCAGCATATTCCAAGACGACTTAATACGGTTTTAACCGAATGCTTAGCTAATTGTCACGCTGGTGTGTTGGACAGGAATTTGGCATTAACATGTGAAATCAAACATAATACAAGAACATAAAGTACAATAATACCATTAAACTGTATATATATCATATATATATATATATGTATGTCCAGAATGTTTGCACCCCGTGCATCATCAAAAAATAGTACATGTCCGTCTAAATACATTCGGAGACAACATGTCTCTAAAAAAATATGCATGAAAAGGAAAGCCTAGAGATCTAGTCTCGGTGGTGCTCATGGTAGCATGTCACCGCTCACAATAGATGCCTCAGGAGTCGGTGGATGCGAGTTGGCACCCCTACTGTGTGCCTCTGGTAAGCTAGCAGGAAATCTGCTAGCCGAGCATAATCTGGGATCCCTCGAGTGATAGCCTCGAGGTTCTGGATAAGCTCTCCTCTGTCACCGCCCTCCTCCTGAGGTTCTGCTCCTGCTACTGCTGCTACTGGATGTGTTACACAGTAAAATGTCACTGTCACCTTGTCAGTCTCCCTACTGTGTCATTAAATCATATCCACCATGCTCATTCTCTCTGAAATGGCCAAAAAACCATCTTTGCCTAAGTTTATTGGATCATCGCGACTGTTCCTAAAATAACCGCGCTGACTGGCAGATGACAGTATAACTGGTGCGCTGCCAGCGCGGAAGCACATGGGTTTTCCGCGCTGGTCGAATTTCATAAACAACACACCCTCCGCTTGTATTAGTTCGCGCTGACCAAACCTCTTCTGTAATTGAGTTGCGATGCCAGCGCCATCCCAGTTTTGCACCCGCGCTGATCCTGTTTAGGCAAGTTTGTTCGAACAGCCAGCCTTCCAGATGACTCCAGACTTGGCTGTTAGCTTTGTAAAGGTCGCCATCCTTTCTCGGGCATGTCTGTTCGCCTGGTCACCCACTTTTCTTGGAGGAAAGCTCATCCTTTAACTATTCATGGAGACTCCTTCTCCTATATAAGCCTCCACCATTGCCATGAGTAGCTAGTTTGGAACATATAGACTTTGACATAGAGGAATTCTTAGTGCATTAGTGCTGCTCTTTGTAGGCATTTGGTGTGTTGTGTGAGGATTGCTATAGAGCTTGAGGAAAGTTATGAGTTTGTTGCCTTGTATGTGAGCGAGAGACCTCTTTGACTTGGGAGATCTACTTCAAAGGTGAATGCTTATGAGGCATGCTAGCTGGACCCTCTAGAGAAGGACGCAGCGTCAGAACTTTGGTTATACCTTACTCTATTTCTGATTAATAAAGATAGATGACTACTGTTATGGTTCCATTCCCATTTGTCTTATGAATAATTAATGTGAATTACATCCTTTCTGACTAATGTATAGTTGTTTTTAGTAGATTTTATGCTTGTGTTTGTTCTCTCTTTGCTTGTGCAGGTGTCCGCCCACGAAGATAGTGGAGGATTGTGATCGGCTGGAGCGAAGGAGCGAGAGGATCATCTCTTCATCAAACATAGTGTTAGAATCAAGTAGGTGTTCTTCATCCACTTGTTAATTACAACTAGGAACTTGCAGAGTAGCATTGATTGATTGTTGCTAGACCCCTTTTGGGCTAGTAGGGATCGCCTCTATCCGTAGAGGGGATTTACCTCTCCAAAAATTTGGCGACTCCGCTGGGGAGCTTGCTTGTCTCTTTGTGGTTCATCCTTGTTTTTGGATTTGAGTATTGCTTTCTTGTCAAAGATTGGGGAACAGTTTGCTGTTGATTGATTTCCCGGTTCATCCTGGGAACTGCTTTAATTGCCTTGAAAGCCTGTTGTCTTGGTTTGGGGATTTTTGGTTCAATTTTGTTTGTTTTTTAGCCTCAGCGCGTTTTATTTCAGAACAGCTGCGCTGACATCGCACAGTTACTTCTTTGCTTTCCCATTCGGTACGAGACAGGGACCCGTCTCCTTACGTCTCTCAAGCAGGACACAGCTACGCACATCTCTGATCATATACATGAATGGAGAAGGCATCGTCGGTTGATCGAGTTTTGGATTCCTGATCAGCTCCTCACCGATTGGTTCACAACTTCCTTTGTCCCTAAGATTGCACGGGACATCGCCATGGGAGCTTGTGTAACTGAAGAGCAAGCTATCGCGTGTGCTCAGTACCTTGACTTAGTGTACTCTCAGTCAGGTACTTTGTATGAGTATTTGCCTGACGCCCCAAGAAACGGTACATCCAAGGCTCCACCAAAACCATCTATTGATGGAGTTATCAGCTCTGTAAGTCCGTCGTCCAAAAAATCATCCTCGAACCCTGGGAAGCCAAAATCGAATGCTTCTAGAGAAAACACTTCTCAGGGTGGTTCAAATTCTGGAAGTACTTCTGAGGTTAACGCCGTCCAGTCCACCAAGGCGAGTATGGCATCAAAAGGAAAGAAAAAGGGGAAAGCAAAGAATAAGTCTGAGCAACCTAAACAGGATTCCTCCAAACCTCCATCCGAGGAAGGAGCTAAGCGCAAACCTAAGTATCCTCGTCTCATCTGTGATGAGGATCACTATACCAAAGACTGCCCTAGGCGGTCCGAGGTTAGTCGTTTGTTGAAAGGCGCCCCTGGGATTCCTGCAGTTCTGAAAGAACCTTTCCCCTCTCAACAGACTCAAATGGTGGCTGATCCATCTTCGTCTTCATCTTCCTTTGGTTCCCAAGTCTTCATGGCTGGATCCATTCCCGTTCATGTAACGACTTGAACAAAGGAGTATCCGTCGTCTACCAGGAAGGAGCCCGAGGTTCCCTCAAGCGCTCCTTCGTCTAGCTCTGGTCTACTCCATATCGAGAGACCAAGTACTGAGACGACCATTCGATCCCCTCCCAAAGGAGTACTCAGGAGATCATCTTACAACCCAAATGCTCGTGCTGCCCAGCACTATAGCATAGTTGAGGATTTAGCGCAGGCTCCGTCGGTTATGTCCGCCTTAGAAGTTCTCCAGAGCTGCCCCCCCCAGAGGAAGTCCATGCTATCAGCCATCGGTGGCATCGACCCGGCTGATTCGGATTTGATTACCTTTGATCTCAAGAGCCATGTTCCAAGGCTGCCTCATCAGATCGCCTTTCTTGTACAAGTCATCATCAATTCCAAAACGATCCATCGTACAGTTATTGATGAGGGTGCGTCAACTTGCATCATGTCTATTGCTTGTTGGAAAGAGATCGGGTCCCCGACTTTAAGCCAGTCTCCTATGACACTAGAAGCCTTCGATGGGAGAGAATCTCGTCCCTATGGTATTCTTCAACGATTTCCGATCACTTTAGAAGGGAAAACCATTGAAGTAGAAGTTGAGGTCGTTGACGCAAATCTTACTTACAACCTCCTTCTGGGCCGGAGTTGGATGTATGCCATGTGTGCCGTGGCTTCATCCCTCTTCTGTGTCATTCGTTTCCCTCACCAGGGGAAAATTGTCACGGTAGACCAGCTCTCCTTCTTCGCCTCTTCTTCTGAGGGAAATGTGCCTTTCATGGAGCATACCTCCATCCCATTCGAGAGTGTGGGAGCCAGGCTCTTCAAAGATCCCGCCCTCATGGGTGTTTTCTCACTCCCATCTCCAAACCTCGCCTCCATCAGTATGATTTCGGTTCGTTCTGATCCTTGGGTCCTCCCCCCCATGGACTAGATAGAATCATGGGGCGAGGAGATGTCGTTGAGTCCCGCCGAGGTCAACTACATCGAAATTGCTGCTGTATCGACTCCTCCTGCTGAACCCGCTTATGTAAGCGGAGCTCTTGACTCATACGACTACTCCCCTTGGCTTGGAGAATGTGCCTCCTTGGATCCATTAAAGGAAATATTTCCTTCCGACGAAGCCATCATAGAGACCATGTCTCTCGAGGAACCTCCGTGGTTCAATCTTCATCACCGTTCCTCATTTCTCCCTACCCTTCGGGAAACGTTGGCTTGTCTCGAGCGGTTTTCTCCATGTCTCCCTTCGCAACCTCTTCAGATGCCTATTCAGGTCCATCAAGTATCATCTGAAGGGAATTTGGGGAACATTACGCAGACCCAACCTATCGACATCTCTATCAAACCAGGGGTTGTCAAGAACATCTATATAGGAGTCACTTGTACTCCTGAGGAAATTCAAATCTATATAAAGCTTTTTCGCGAGTTCCGTGACGTCTTTGCATGGTATTATGAAGAGATGATCGGAATTGATCCAAATATCGTAGTGCATGAGATACCTATGTATCGAGGTGCTAAACCTGTTTGTCAGCCCTTATGCCCTGTGCACCCCCGCAAGGCCGCAGCTATCAAAGCGGAAGTTGAAAAACTTCTTAAACCTGGTTTTATTTACCCTATCCCACTCACAGATTGGGTCTCTAACATTGTCCCTGTCAATAAAAAGTAGGGGACTATTCGCGTCTGTGTCGATTATCGCGATATTAACCGATCCTGCCCGAAAGATAACTACCCCACACCTTTCATTGACCAGCTCATTGATGAGTGTGCTGGGAGTGAGATTTATTCCTTTATGAATGGCTTTTCTGGCTACAACCAGATTAATATCGCACCCACTGATCAACACAAGACGGCCTTTATCTGTCCGTGGGGAACTTTCGCTTATAAAAAGCTCCCTTTCGGTCTCAAGAATGCCGGTGCCACTTTTCAATGTGCGATGTCTTACGCCTTTCATGATATCCGACACATTGTACAGCCTTATCTGGATGACCTTCCCGCTCATTCGGCTAAGCGCCAAGACCACCCGTCACATCTCTGCGAGATTTTGCTCCGCTGTCGACAATACAACATTCGACTTAATCCGCACAAATGTGTCTTTTGCGTGGAATCTGGTCGACTCCTCAGGTTTATCGTCTCTTGAGAGGGCATCCGCTTGGATCCCCTTAAAGTTGAAGCCATTTTGAATCTTCCTCCCCCTGCTTCTTTGCGGAAACTGCAGAGCTTGCAAGCTAAAGCAAATTTCTTGCGATGATTTATCCCGAATTATGCCGAAGTGGCAAAAGGTTTCACACTGTTACTTAAGTGTGACACCCTGTTTCAATGGGATGCCATAGCTAAGGAGTCTTTTGCACATCTTAAAACTCTTCTGGTTTCCACCCCTTTGTTGTAACCTCCGAATTATCATCGCGATTACACGTTGTATTTGGCCGCTGCTGATACCACCATCGGTATGGTTCTGGTTCAGGATGACGACGATGGTACTGAACACGTTATCTACTACCTTAGCTGCAACTTGTTAGATACGAAAATTCGATATGCTTATGTCGAGAAGTTGGCCCTCGCTACTGTTTTTGCTGTTCAATGCTTCCGTCATTACATCTTGTTGCATACAACGACAGTGATCTCCGATTGCAACCCTATGACCTACATTCTGTCATGCCAATTACTGGGGGGAAAATACTCGAAGTGGATAGTCATCCTCCAAGAGTTTGACTTGGAATTTACTACTGCCAAGTCTAAGAAATCACTCATCTTTGTTGAGCTGTTGTGTTCTCTGCCATCCACTGCTGCCTCCTCTTAGTTAGAGGATTCCATTCCAAACGAAACTCTCTTCCTCAGTAGCACCCTCGATCCCTGGTACGGGGATATTATTGTCTACATGCAGACGTCTTCTTTCCGTCCCAAGACCTCTAACGAGGCTCATCGACAGATCCGACATCAAACCCAACCATATCACATCGTTGGGGACACCCTGTACCGTCCCGGTGTGGATTCTGTTCTTTGCCGATGTTTGACTTTCGAAGAAGCAGAGGGAGTTTTAAATGACTGCCACTCAGGTGCATATGGCGGTCACATGTCTGGATATGCCAACGCACAGAAAATCCTCCGTGCTGGATATTTCTGGCCCTCCATTTTCAAATATTGCATTCTTGTTGTCTATTCATGTCATGAATGCCAGATTTACCAACGGAAGATGCGTGCACCCCCTGCTCCACTGCACCCCGTTGTAATCGTCGGCCCTTTTGTCAAATGGGGCATCAATTATGTGACCTGTAACCCTCGCTCGGCCTGGGGGCATAGGTACATCATCGTTCCTGTTGATTATTTCATGAAATGGGTCGAGACGATGCCTCATTAGTTATTGAAGCTCAGAAGAAGCGAGTGAAAACTCGCTTCGATAATACTGTTAACCCCCGTCCTTTCATTGAGGGAGACCTAGTACTGCTCTATGATCAAGCTAACGATAAGCTAGGAGCAGGAAAACTCGAGCCCATGTGGCACGGGCCCTATATTGTGAAAAGTGTTTTGCAAAAAGTTTCCTATGAGCTTATTTATTATGAAGGCAATCCCCTGGATAGGCCTCGAAATGGGCTTTATCTCAAAAAATATTATGCTTGAGTCCATGCACTCTCTTTTTATACATACGTATGCTTTCAGTAGTGTGTTGTGTGTGCATGTTTTTATAATTGTGTTTTGGTATGTCAGCGTGATTGCCGCTTATTATGTCTTTTGCTTCTTGAACAGATGTCTAGATCGCCTTACGTTGGTTTTGCTGATGGTGCTTCCTGCAGTACACGTAGCTTGTCATCTGCGGCATGGGTGATCTACGATCCTCATGGTGAGTTGGTAGACATTCAAGGGGTTTGTCTAGGATGTACAACGAACAATGTTGCTGAATATAGTGCTGTGATTGAATTGTTAGCTGAGGAAATTAACCTCGGCATTCGCACATTGGTTGTGAATTTAGACTCTCAACTTGTAGTCTACCAACTCAACGGACGTTATTCCGTCAGAGATCATCAGATTTTAAGGTTGTATTTACGTGTTAAGTTATTAGAAATGGATTTTGATTTCATTACTTATCAGCATATTCCAAGACGACTTAAAACTTTAACCGATGCATTAGCTAATTGTGTGTTGGACAGGCATTTGCATAACATGTGAAATCAACATAATACAAGAAGCATAAAGTACAATAAGACC
>APFE030470876.1:3478-19679 GCA_000404065.3 Pinus taeda
CACGATATGCTATGAAAGCGAAGAATCCAGCCCTCTCCCTAAAACACCATCGCCTAGTCCAACTGTTGATTAACAGGGCTCTTCCTTTGAACATCCCGCCAACCCCCATTAATCCCCATCTAAGGGAAAGAAGTCCACAGCCTGTGCAGGGCAGTCCTCATCAAGAGGAAACTTCTCGTCAAGCTGAGGATATACCTCAGCAAGACCAGGAGCCTCCTCAACAAACGGACGACACCCCTAAGCAAACCCCTTCGGAAAACCCTCAGCAGACAGAGCATATCCCCGAACAACCCCAGCAAATACCTCTGCATGTTACAGAAAATGAACAAGAAGCAGTGGAATTAATTGTGTCGCCCAAAAGAACCAATTCTCCCGCCCCCATACTCAGTATCTCCACTGATGATTCTGAAGATAATATCCCAATTATGTAGCTTAAACGAAAAAGGTAGCAGCCAAAGAAAACCCCAGTAAAAAGAAGAAGAACGAGGGTTCCAACCAAAGTACCCACCACCCCGACTACTATTCCAGTTACAAGAGCCAGCAGAAAGAGAAAAACACCTCAATTCTCTGCCTTTTTACCAAAACGAAAAATGGCAGTAGTTGGATCCCTTGAGCCCTCCAGCCCACCATCCATTGTTTTAAAACCCCGTACTCCAGCCACTTCCCGAAACCCTTCTCCCTCACCCACAGAGGCTGAGATACAGAGCATTCATAGCTTCGTGGCCTCATATCTTAAGGCAACTGATACATAAGAACCAACTGCCGACACCCAGAATGATAGTGAGCAAGTGGCTGCAACACAAGAACCAGCCACTACCCCAGGTGACACACAAGAACCACCTGTGGGAAATATTGACCAAATTGATGTAGCAGAATCTCTGCCTCCATTTGAATCTACTGTCTCACAGGATCAGCCTACGATACCCGCCCTGCAAGAAGAAATTGAGTTTCTGAAAGCTCAGATTCAGGATTACCAGGAAGAGATAATAAGAATCAAGGAAGCTTATGAAGCAGAATTCATTCTGCAGGTTTTAGCAAGAGCAGCCTCGGCAGCAGAGAAAAGCAAAGATATCGAATATCTGTGTACAAGTTGTGGCGAGATATATGCTCAGGCAGGGTATAGGTTAGTGAAGGAACCAATAGAGGAAGCCCCCGAGGCTGAAAATGAAACAAAGGAATTTGATGATGCTGAAGTAAAGATTTCACAATCCTCTGCTGAAACAGAAAAACCTGTTGCTACACAAGAACCAACAGGATCTGTAGAAAAAGCGCAGTCAGCAAGCCCTGTTGACACACAAGAACCAATAGGAGCTTCAGAAAAAATGCAGTCAGAAAGCCCTGAGAATGTGCAGATGGACGAACCTGTTTCAGAGTAAGTGCAGAAAGAGAACCCTGTTGTGACAAAAGAACCAACAGGAGTTTCACAGGAAGTGCAGGAAGAAGAACCAGCTTCAGAGGAAATGCAGAAAGAGAATCCTGTTGTTACACAAGAACCAACAGGATCCTCAGAAGAAATGCAGTCGGTGAGACCTGTTGACACACAAGAACCAACAGGTCATCTAGAAAACATGCAAGACCAAGAACAGGAACTTACTGCTACACAAGAACCAGTAAGTCCACCTGAAGCTGTGCAAGATCAAGAACTTATTGCTGCACAAGAACCAGTAAGTTCCTCGGAGGCTGCACAAGAACAAACAAAGGAGCTTCCTGATGCTATGCAGGAGAAAAAGGAAGAAGATACAGATTCACCCCGGCCTACCCAGACTATTATGGAAGTAGATACAGATTCACCCCAGCCTACCCAGGCTATTATGGAAGAAGATGCAGATTCACCCCGGCCTACCCAGACAACCATGGAAAAAGAGCAAACAGTCTCAGAAGAAAACAAGGAAGAATTGAAGCAAGGAGCAGAAGAAGAAACAGATTCACCCCGGACCACCAAAATCAATCTGGAGAACAATGAATTAAGCCAGCAAGAGGAATAAGTTTTGGTGGAAGATGAAGAAAAAGATGCTGGATTATCCCAGCCCACGTCAACAGAACAGACAATTTCAGTTGATGCCTGTATGCAAACAGAGCCTCCCACTGTTAAAGATGCATGGGTAGAAACAGAAAGTTTTCTGGAACTGAAACGCATATGGTGGAGAGAATATCATCAATCCCAAGGGAAAGAATTTGAACAATAGAAAGGGACCTGGTTTGATCATGCCTATAAGAACTGGAAAGCACTGGAACAGTGCAGGGCACAGTATAAAGAAATTAAGGAACTAAAACACAGGATGTCCCTGATGTTTGAGCTGTGCCAAAGGATGCTCGCAGCAAGGAAACCCTCCTTCAACTATGCCACATTATTAAGGGAAAGGCTTGCATTTATTCAGTTGAAGGCTATCAAGGAGGGGAGGCCTTATCAAGTGGTCACAGCAGATCAGTTTATGAAAACTTTTGCAGGAGCACCCAAAAGTGACCAAAACCTGCTATGTGAATTATACCTCCACAATGAGGCGGTGTCTGAAGAAAGAAACATTAATATGACACCTGTAGTAGGTGACACACAATTGAGAGCTTTCATTTCCTTTCTGGCAAACCAGCTCACCTGGAAAAATGCCTACGTCTCAGGCCTCCAAAACAAACAAAATTGCCTTTTGTGGATTCGAGCTGAACCACAGAACCCTGCCACTTTCATTTCGCAGCATTTAAAAATGATAGGTAATGATGAGATGAAGGATCATGTTATGAAACTGCGAACAGAGGTCCTAACAGACTATCAGCAGTATATAAAAACCAAAGCATCATTGGCTGTGGAAGCAAATAAACTATTTTGGGATAACTGCCCCGCAGAAAGGAAAGAATATCACCCGTATAACCCATCAAATCTGCAAGTAACATTATCAAGGATACCTCGGTATGTTGAAAGCGTGAAATTTTGTGCAGAGAAATGGATAGGCTACAGATTCAAGTTCCCACTTTTATGGTTTCCAGGTGATCGGTATAAGGGTAAGTTTGGACTTTCTAACAGAGAAGAGGTAGCAGTATGGAAACAGATGCGAACTGTTTGTGGTTTCAGAGAAAAGTTCGATGATACTCCCTCCAGCTATTGTCTTAGTAATCTTCATTGTTCGTCCCAGTTTTCCGACTCAGACTCAGATTAGACATTGCATGGGGACATGCAATCTCTTCAGCTGGGGGGGATGTTGGGACTCACAATTGACCTATTTTTGACCTTATATTTTGCCGTATAATTACCCTTTTTGCAATCATAAGTAAAGGCCTCTATTTCATAATGACATATTAACCCCAAGGTATGAAGTAACCTTCCGCAAGTCTATGTTTAATTGTTTATTTCATATTCGTGAATATCTTTATACTTATCCTTGGAAACACTGACTAAATTGTCAAATAATTGTCTTAAGCTTGCATTAGTCATAATGAATAGTTGCTGTAACACTGAAAACAGCAACTACGCAGTTGCTGCAACACCAGCAACAGCAATTACCTAAAGCAAGCTATTTTGTAACAGCCACGGACAACAGATGGCAGCTATCTAGAGAATTGTGACGTGGCATAATCAAGCGGAAGTCTAAAGAAAAAGAACACAGTCAGCATGAACAGCATTGGGAAATGGCGAAGGAATATGAAGATCCCGAGAAGATAGTCAAAATCAGTTACCCGCCGTGTAACAGCTAAAGCTCAAGAAAAGGATGTATTATCATATTGTTGTAACAACATTCTGAATTGCTTATTTTTGACAAAATACGTTAACTGAATAGGCTGTAATATTCTATTGTAATAGATGTCTCCTCTATAAAGAGGAGACATCTACATGAAACGAGGGAGTGGATGGTCGGTCTGTAACTGAGATTCTGAGAACAGCAGCAAGTCTAAGTTCTATTGTATTTGATCTTTTTGGCAGATGAATATAAAACTGTTTTGAGCACTTAATTCCGTCTTCGTTTTCCTGGGGAATCTTGTGAGAGGGACTGGGCCCACCTTCTTCACAAGATTCACCCATTTACGTTCCCGTCAAGTGTGTAAGTGTGCAGTAATTTCTTTTCGGTACTCTGTGTGGATTTGATAGAATTACCTCTGGTATTCTTTGCTTTACTAGTGCTCTGTTTCATTGATCTTTGAGTTTTGTTTCTCACCAGTGAATGAGAGTGCATTGTGCATCAGTAATTCTGATTACAGGGGCAGGTGCTGAACGTCCCCATCTGGAGGATAGGGTCCTAATCCTCTGCCAATAGAGCATCCATTATTTTGCTTTTCAGAATTGTAATTCTAATTAATTGTTTTCATTTGAACAAGTACTGTAATTACATAGCGTAAGAATTACGTATACTACAGCTTTCGATGCTTTTATACTTTAAGTACATACAGTACGCAGTGCCTTTGAAATAAAAACACTTTCCCTGGTCGACAATTAATGTGGTACTTGAATGTTTAATTCATAAACAATTCAACTAGCCAACACGCAGCGCCATGGAAAATTTTGGTTTTAGACCCTATGTTAAGTTGGGCGGAACCACCTATGGTTTTGTGCATAATTTTCGCACATGTTTTTGGACACGATGGTTTTTGGTCCATGGTATTGGATGCTTCGACATGTATAAATATGTATGATAACATTGAAAGGAATATAATTGAAAATCAAGTTGGTAGTCCCGGTTTTGGGATCCAAGTGAAATCTCTTTGTATATGTGTTTTATGTGTTATGCTATCGCATTATTTATTTTCTTTGTTTAAGAATTCGTATGCAGGTAATTTTTTTACAGGGTTAAAACCTACAAGTTGGATATGGAATATTACGTTTCATTAATCAATAAAGAAAAGAAAGTACAATGTTGTGATGTTGGTGAACTTTAGCATCAAAGATTGGGTCATTTTCATTATGCTGCCCTGAAAATTATGCAGCAAATAACCACAAACATCTTGAAAGGAACACTTGAGTAGCAAGATGTCTAAAAAGTTTGTACCTTGGGGAAGTATGTGAAATCCACATTCCATTAGCGAGACATCAAATCACATGTAGTCTTTAAAAGAGTATTGTGAATGCGTATTATTTTTTATTGCATGTTTGATATTGATGTTCTAAATTGTGAATTAATGTCCACAAAATAATATAGTAGAATTGTATCTCTTGATTTAGATTAAAATTTCTTGAAAAGTTTCAATTCTACATGATATTTATACACAATGAGGTGTAATGGAATGAGGTGGAAATTATGATAGGGCTAAAATTTGTCTAAGAAAATGAGATCACAAAGAGGATTTGTGTACAAAATGGATAAAAAGAATAAATCGAAATCCCTTTAACATTTCTGGGGGACTTTAACTAGCTAAAAACATGCACTTATTTAACATAAAGAGATTTCACCTCCCAAACTTGCAACATGAGCTTTCCCTATATATTATATTCTGGCCCATATATTTAAGAGAAACCAAATAGTCATATCCAAATAGACAAATGAAGTATGTAATAAGGACATCCCTTGGGCGTAGTTTGATGATGTGGTACAATATTGCGGAAAGAAATTGGTTATAATAATTTTTTTTTTCATTTCTTCAACTAAAAACACTTAAAATAATAAAACATAACAAAGTGATAGAATATTTTAATATATCATATCGGTAATAAGATAAAAGTGGAATGAACTATATTTCTATGAAACGATTCATAAAAAGAGATATTATTGTTTAATTTCTTTATCCATTTCCCATCCTAAGTATTTAAAAGTTACCGTTACACTTCAAAGTAACCCATCTTTTAATATACATTATGATATTTTAATTCTCATATATATATTTTTTGGCCTACTAAAGGAGGGAAATTAGTGGCGATCATTCTCTTGAAATCATTTGAAAAGAATTGTAGAGTTTTCAATGACAAGATACTAAAAATGATAATAATTCGCTCTTGAAATCTCGTTGGGAATGATAATTTTTCTCTCCTTAAAGCTTGACACTTGTCTAAAATAACTTTATTCTACCTAAATATCATAAAATGCCCATATCATGTAATTCTCAGTTTGAAATTTGTTGAAGCCGTAAGTGATTTTCGTAGGTTACTAATGTTTTATGAGGCGTTTTAAGGAGTGAGGTCAACTAACATTGATAGTATATGGAATAATTGGACAAAGAGATGGATATAGATTTCTGATGAGTTTGAAATTAGATTCAATGTTCATGTATATTAAAAGAATCAGCGTCAACATCTTGGAAATCTAACACTACAACCATTGTTACTAGGATAACTCTATAAAATATGATTAAATAGTCTAGAATATATTGCATAATGTATGCGTAAATTAATTGGAAAGGAACCCATATATTTCTCAACAACTTTATGAAAGGACATATTGATGACATTGTTTTCATGCTTGAAGTGGCATAAATATTCTAAAGCATGGACGACATATAATGTTAATTACACCTCACTAATAATGTTCATGAAAACCCAAAAGACGACCATACATGGGTTACACTAACATATATTACTACCAATTTTAGCATTATTCAAAAATTTATTTAAAGAAAATTTGAAACCTAAATTATATACAAAAGAGATCCATTTAGGTAGAATATCTCAAGGTCTATGAATCAGGGTTAGCTTAACCTAGAATTGGAGGACTTATTTATGATAAATTTATTGCTAAAGTAATATTTATATAAAAATTTCGGTACTTCTTATTGTTCTCTCAATTACAGATCTAGGTTCCACCCTCTAGTCGTCAAGTGCACTTGGAAAATACTTTCGGAATTAGAGATTTTGTGTTCTTAAGTTTAATTTATTTAAACTCATTCGATTTATTAGTCCTTGCGTGGGACTATTAGCCATCGATATCGCATTGAATGCATATTAATTTTTTGTTTTACCAGAAATATATATCTGCACCAAAGCTTTAACCAAAGTTTTAGTATAAAAAAATTAATATAAAATGTATTAAGTTTTTTTTTATTGGTCCATAGCTTTTGGGGTCTTATAGCAAGCCTCACGCATCCCAATGCAATTTAGTTTTGGATATCCTAAATTTTTTATTCATGCATCAATGAAAACTTTGGATGTTTCGACTTTCGGTGGCTAGCACATAAAAGTAACTTTGGATATCTAGACTTTGGTTGGTTTGCAGTTAATTGCAAAGTTTGGATAAACATTTATATGAGTTCAAAAAAGTAATAAACTTTGGATATCTAAACTCTCAAATTTTGCATATCGAAACTTGTGGCTTTCAAACCATTTGCAAGACGTTGGCACCTGGTCGGCTAGCTGTCTCACTGTCTTCATTGCGTTTCCATGACGTTGGCACCTGGCTCGCTAGTTGTCTCAGTGTCTTCATTGCCCAGTGTATTCATTGCGTGACTTCATCCACATTGTTGTCACCTGGCTGGAATTATGTATGCCACTAAAACAATGTCTTGTTCAATGTGTTGTCCTTATGAATTTTTGTGGTTGTCTGTCTGTTAAATGTTGTGTGTCCACCTGTTGTTTCTGTGAAGATGATAGAGGTTGAAGGTTGAAGGTTTATAGAGTATGAACATGAAAGAAATACTAAACTGAGACTTGGGAATTGAATAATTTCACTTGAGACTTGGAAATTGAATAATTTCACTACGAGTTGGACGCAGGTTTTTATAATGCATTTCAGGTAAGTTTCCTCATTTCTCGTTTATTTTTATTTCCTTTTGTAAATTATATTCGTTGTTTGGCTCATCTCTGTTTTTACTCGCAGACCATCTTTATATTTGTAAATTGAATGTTGATTCATTCTATTTCTGTGACTTAGGGTCTATATATGTAAACTAGGTGTTGTTGTTTGTACAGAAAACCAAAAGAGGAAGAGCTTATTCTTGTGGAGGACGATCGATTTGAACACTTAGCTGAATTTCTCGTGTCTGTGCCTTCTTGAGTATGGGATGAGAGGAAAAGAGGCTTGAAGTGAAGTTCCTAAGCTTGCCTCCCTTCTCTCTAGTATGTTCGCTTTTCATTGTTTAAGTAAAAGAAAATCAAGGATATAATAAGAAGATGAATATCAGAAATGATATTTCACATTCATGCCAGAAGGCCGTTCCGAAGTCATCCTCCCAACGTTCGTTTCTAGGCAAGCAGGTACACTCTGCACTTTGTCGGCCTTTGAGCGTCAATATTAGTTTTAAGTATATTGTTTCAGCAAGTATGATTGCACATCTCTCTCTTCATCATTTGAAGCTGTGATAGCAGCGTTAGCTTTAAGTACATTGTTTCACGAGAGAATTTTTGAAGGCGCTGATTACATCTCTGTCTCTTAATCTTTTCAGGCAGTGTTGGGTTGCTTTGTAGTTTTAGCCAGAAGATACGAATATGACCAATCTTTTATTGTTTAACTTATCTGAAGATGGTCTATATGACGTCGTCTGCGTTTACTCTTGAAACGAAAGGGTGTGCCCTGTGTGATATGCGGTAAAGTCGTTCGTACAACCTCCTTTTGTCATCTCAGAGTTCGTTTCTTGGCAAACAGGTACACTTCGCGTTTTCTGGATGTTTGAGTGGAAATAGCACATTAATGTTGAGTACATCATTTCACGAGATACTTATTCGAAAAATTGATTTCATTATCGCTGTCTCTCTTTCGAGGCGGGGTGTTGGGTTTCTTTGCAATTTACCCAGGTTGAGAAGAGACGAATATGAGCAAATTTTATTCCCTTCCCGTTTAACCCAACTTCCCATTTAATGCTATTGCGAATGAAAAGTAGTATGTCGCTGTGAAAATTCTATCTCGCTTCCCATTTATACCATTAAAAATCATAAGTAGTTTTTTAAAAATTATATGTAATTTTTTAAAAATTATATGTTTTTTTAGTGAAACTGGCAATGAGGATAGCTATATGCCACTTCTATCTGAGAATGGATGCTGGCTCAAGCCACCTAGAATAACGAGCTAGTGGTCCCACTGGTGGTCCATAAAAAGGGACATGTTTTCGCTCATATTTTTAAATAAAATTGCAATTATATGTCATTTAAATTATATTTATAGATCTATATATAAATATAACATTTTAAAAATCATGTGTAACTTTTTAAAAACTATATGTTTTTTTAAACCTATTATAAGTGAGGCAGGCTTTCACCACTGCAAGATACTTCTGGGTTTTAGGCCATTAATATATTTTCTTACCTCCGAAAAAACAAACTCTTATTCCTAATATGTTATACTTATTTTAAATTTAAAATAAAATTAAGAAAAAAATATATACGTGGAACTAAACACTAAAATTATTTAAAATTCCATAATTAACACTAACAACGACTACAATATGACGTAGAAGGCAAAGATGACTTAAAAAGGACGGAATAGTGCTCGCAGACATGGTTACGTAAAAGGGAAGGTAGTAGTATTATCGACTGCGCAGAAACTAGTCACCTCATAATTATTTTACTTGGTTGTTCGTGGTTCACCAAAAAGGGTAACCCCACTCATCCCGTTTCCTCCCCATTATATAGAGCCTGTGTCCAAATTTAGTTACTATGTCTTTGCCCAATTGTTTAAGCTTGTTCGTTTAAGGTGTATTTGAGCAGGTCTGTTATAAGCATTTTCCTTTTTCTTTTTATAGCATCGGAGAGAAAGCGTGGCAGCGAAGTGAAATATGGAGGAGAAACCTTCGGAAGCCTCCCTGCAAATAGTCGTTGCACGGGCGCCTGTCACTGCACAAAGGAGATTGAACACCCACCTGCAGGAACAAATGCGAGTGCCTTGTACGTAACACTCGCACTTAGATTGTAAATTCAAGTTAATTTTGATCGCAGAGTTCAGAAATTCAAATGGACAAAATTTAAATCTATAATTTGTAAATTTAAAAAGATTGATAATTAAGTTGCTAGATATATTTTTATATTTATGCAAAAATATATTAAGGATCAACTCAATTATATTAGAAATCAGTGCAACAATTATATAAATATATTTTATATTTCATTAATTTAATTAAATTTAAATAATAATTATAATTAAATAATTAGATTAGATATTTTATTTATACTTTAATTTTATCAAATATAAATATTGAATTTAATAATAAAATATTATTATAAAATTTTAAATCACATTATTATTAATTACATTTTATGGTTTATCATCATTGGATCTTTTATGCAACCTTAATATTGTTGGAATGTTATTAGCATTATATTTTATGCAAACTTAATATATATAACCTTATTATTGTTTGAATATGATTAACATGCATTAGTTGTGGTGTGGGTTCACTTTGTCCTTAACATGTATCAATGATTAAGAAATGACTTTCTTGGATGGTAAGGACAACTATACCTTTTCTGTGTATTGAATCTTGATCGCACATTTCAAGAATATATAAAAAAATTAATGATATCAAATCTCTAATTTATCAAATTCTCAAATATTTTCTTAATCTAAAATCAATCGATGAACTAATTATGGTATGGAACATTTCTGGACCGCCCAGGGGTGAAGCTGAACTGGAAAGCTGAACTGGAATGGACGTTTCTGTACCTTATGGGCAGGAACAAAGAAGGCTTTCTTGAGAAAGAAACGATCAGAGGAATGTTTGATGGGAGCTTGTGGGAAATATTGGCAAAACAGAATTCATCTCGCAAAAGACGCTAAATGTGTAATAATAAAATAATAAGGTCATCTTTAGACCAAGAAATAAGGGCATGCTTCCCTGTCTCGCTAATAGGCTATCTCCTATTAGATATTTAAAAGTAATTTCATTTATGAATAACGAAGTAAAGACATGACGAAATTGTGAAATGTAATGTGTTACACCTGGTTGGTCTAATTTGTGCAAACGTGAAGCCGGCAATGACATATTCAACATTACTTAAATCTTATTAGTGAAATATATTTTATTTAGTTTCCTATTTTTTTTTATATTTTTTTTTAACATTTTAATTAATTCCATTTAGGTGTTGCTGCAAACTGAAGGTATGTTGCTGCTTCCCTTTTAGTAGCTATTGCAAACTAAAATTATTATTTCATTGTTGAAAGTCTATCTAGATTCACATTTATATGCAACTTTCCATTTCGCTGTTGTTGCAAACTTAAAGTATGCTCTTACATATATCTTCCAATTTATCTGCCCATTTAGACATTGATGAATTGGCGTTGCTGCAAATTGAAGGTATGCTCTTACATATATGGATCATTTTTTTGGATCTTTAAATGAATCAAAAGAGTAAACAACAACAGGTCAACAACATTCCAAGTACATTTTTAGATATACATATATTTTCCAATTTGAAAAGGATAGAATTGATATTTTATGGCCTAATATAGATGTCTTTTATCAGATATCCTCTATCAAATATAGATTGCTTCATTTAAAATTATCTTTCAATGATTGTTACCCAGAAATGCTTAAATTCTCTTTCAGTCAAATACTTACGAAACTTCAGCCATTATTATACATAAATACTTACGAAACATGGGAGGTTGTGGATGATGATATCTACTATAAGTAGACAACCATATCCTTCAATGGGATGTCAATACAGTATGATGCATTAATAACTTCCAACTTCCAAAATGAGGCAACAACATCAACAGGTTCCAAAGGTTCATTTTTCTTTGCCATTATTATACATAAATACTTACGAAACAGGGGAGGTTGTGGATGATGATATCTACTATAAGTAGACAACCATATCCTTCAATGGGATGTCAATACAGTCTCATGCATTAATAACTTCCAACTTCCAAAATGAGGCAACGACATCAACAGGTTCCAAAGGTTCATTTTGAAAGAAAAGTTTCTACAAAATCTCAATTACTTTTATCTTTCACACAAAAGTAATGAATAATATAAATTTTCATAAAATGAATGTATATTATTCTTTTTATAAGAAAAAAGAATGCATAATATTATTTTTATAATAAAATAAATGAATTAGGGAGATAGATTTAACCCGAAAGTCGGTGTTTGGCTCTGAAGTTGTGGGTTTCTCCCACTAAAAATTTGTACATAATATTATACATAGAATTACTCAGATACAATTACTCAGATTCATAATATGTAGCTCTATGTCAAGAGAAGGTGCAATGTTTGCATCACTCAACCATTAGATATCAGTTCCATTCTTATTTGCATTTTTGGGCTAGACAACATAAATTCTCAACTGGGACGAATGGAAATCTATTGGAATCCATAGTTGCAATGCTCATCGGGATATCCAAGTCCTATGCAATAACAAGGGGCAATAATGCTTTGTGAATGACCCGGTAGAATTTATGTTTATTACTACTGCTAGCTTGTCTCTAATTGGAGCATTGCTTAATGATCAAATTTACCTACTCATCAAATTTACCTACTGCTCAAATTATGATTGTTTTAAATTACATGTTCGCTGAATGAAAGGAGGCAACACTCCAAGAATTCGAGTGTAAGGTTAAAACTTTAGTTTAAATGGTAATATGAGTTTTTTCGAGAAAAAATGCACCTAAATTGTGGCACACCCCGGCAAGGACTACCGCCACGACAATGGCTCCCTTGTTTTTCATATTCCTACAAGAAAATAAACTATATCTATTATTATAATGGGTAAATGAATATATGTATTAGAAAATCCATCTCAATATCATTTAAGAGATAGAAATGTTGTTTTTTTCTGCTCCATGAAATTACGTATACGGTTGAAAGCTTTTTTTCACTAGTTGGAATGCTCCATATTATTTCTACAATACGCTATATTAGATAATATGTATACAGTTGAAAGCTTTCTACAATAACCTATATTACATAATATGTATATAGTTGAAATCTTTTTTGACTAGTTGGAATGCTCTATATGATTTCTACAGTACCCTATACTAGAGAGAGTATGGTGCGAAATCCTAGTTTCCCAGGTCTATTTTCCCCATAATTGGATGCAAAGTGTATTATTCTTTGAGATATTCCTAAGATAAATTATTAGGGGTAACAAAGTGATATTTTTTATTAAAGTGGTAAGATATATTTCCTTCCTAACATTTGGATTTTTTTTTTCTTTTTATAGATGGTATTAATAACCATAAAATTTTCTGAGATGCATTGATGCTAATTTTCATGGATGTTAGTGGTTTCTAAAAAAATATCAAATTGTATTATATTATAGGAAATAAAATTGTCACATGGGCCTTTAGTTTAGGATAAATCTACTACTAAGTAATGAACTAACACTTGAAAAATAAAATGAATTAAAGGTGGGGTTGTGGAACGAAAAAAGTAAAGTAATATTACTAACAATAGGTCATCAACAAAATAATCCATAACACCAATTGTCATATAAACATTCAAACACTAAAATTTTAGACAATCCCAACCTAGGCCATCAATGTTGTTAGTCCTAGAATAATAGACACTATACAAAGACTAGAATTCTAGAAACACCAAAACTCCAAAAACCATATAATACAAGATATTTTATATTAAAGAAATGATAAAGTACCAAACTACAATGAGATGTTTTGAACTCAGTGAATGTTTCAAAACACATACAAGATAGAGATAAAAGATAGAGATAAAGGATCCTACTAGGAAGAAAACCTACCATCAGTAGTCCATAGCTACATAATTATTCTCAAACCAACTGTTAAATGTGTCATTCTCCCACCTAAGTCTTCATAATACATGGAAAAATACTCAACATGCCTACTAAAAATTTAGGCTAAAACAACTGTATTCAAATCCCATTCTCTTGCTTATTATCCAATACCATACGAGGTTACATGAGAATTTTCCTTATGAAATTTATAATTAATCCATGATTAATAAAATGAAAATGGGGTGAATAGACGCCATGAGAAAATGTGAACACATTTTTCTCAAGAACTTCGACACTTTGATTGGGTGCTTCATTTGTTAGAGCCACACCTTGTAGATTATTTTTTGTTAACACATGGAGGAATTAGACCTTATGTAATATGTATTTTTTTTGTTAATCCTTGCTATTAAACAGCGATATCATATTATTATAGGGAGTATCCTTTGAGGTCATTAGGTTAACTATTTCAAATGAACTGCTAATGGTATCTACATTTACGAAGATTATACCCTAGAAAGGAACATATCCCTTTATCTAATTATTTGTGGAAGACCATAACTGAATATAAAACTTAGGAATTTTTTTCAAGGATTCAATATTTTTCCTATATATATTATTGTAGGTGACTATTCTAGTTTGAAAATTCATATGCATACCATATAGGTGAATATTGAATGAGAAAAATGTAACTTAATAATCAAATTGATAATTTTTTCTTTGGGGATTATCATCCACACACACATAATAGGTGGTTTTTTAACCAAATTAACTAATATTTTTTCAAAAAATGTCCCAAAAATATCTCATTTGTGAAATGTCACCCCTAAAATTTTCCTACACACGTCATTTTTCATTTTTAGGTTTCCTTCATGGTTAAACACAAAAAAAAAATTCCCTCATTACCATCACTAATTACATAATATAGGAATAATTGTATTTTTTTAGTATTCTTTTAACTTCCTGAGCTATCTTTTCTCACTCAATATATTTACATTTCTATAACAAGTACCTCAATTTAAAATGTTTGGAAAATATTTTTCCTAAATTTTGAAATTTCTTCCTCTCTAACTTCTTTCTTGCTTTCCCAATACTATAGAATTTCCTCGAGTGAAATTCTTTCTTACAAGACTCATATAACCAACTAAACAAATTTCATTATTACAAATATTATTTAAATTTTGATATTTCCTATTACATATTTTCTTTCATTTTCTTTCCTTTCCCAATACTTTTGAATTGAATCTATGGGATCTTCTTAATAGCACTCACATTATCAAACAACCTAATTTCCTCCTTTAAAATACTATTTTTTAACTAAAATATGACCAACTACATATGCCATACAAATTTTATATTATGTGTGTTTATTTTCTCTTTATATGGTTTCAATTATATTGTAACACCCTCTTCATAATATAATTACGTATATCCTTACCACTCATTCCTTCATTTCTCATATTTAATTAAATGTCAATAACCTTTCCATCTATTACAACAACTAAAAAATTGACTATATCAATGTCTTTATGATTTTATGATTTATGTTCTCTATGCAATATTATTTAACTATCCTAAATAACATTAAACATTGCTAAACTAAGAAAACATAAACACTAATACCCAAATAATATTTAGTTCTCATGATTCAAATTTCCTTTGTGCTTGCTGAATGGTTCCAATAAACTTGTCTCGTTTTTATACTAATAATTAAAAAAAAAAAATTCCATTTTAAAGTAACTATATATATAATATAAAATATAATATAAAATTTAAAAATTTAAAATTTACTCATTTAATAATTAAACTAACATCATAATCAGCTTCTTAATAGTTTTGAAATTTGAATATCCTCTTCAATCTAACATATTTTAAAATAAAACCATATTTTAAAATAAAACCATCTGCTAATAGAAAAAAACCTAAAAAATTTAAATTTACAAAAGAGAAATTGCAAACTTAAAAAGCATAATTATATTAAAAGTAACATATATAATATGCGATATGCATTTAGTGTGAGGTTAACCCAAAACCTAATAAAATTAATTTTAACCAATTATTTACATAGAACAAATCACATAAAATATAATAAAAGAAAATATTAGTTGTTATGGCAATAATGTTATATAATATTTAAAATTATTTTATTTTCTACTAAACCAAAATATAAATATTAAAATACTGAACCGTAGACGTTAATGAATGATAATGAAAATATAGGTAGGGAAGCTATCTCAAACAAGACAAGCTGCGTGACAGTTAGTCCCTGCCTTTGCCAGCCAGCCATTAGCCATTATTTTGCTTTGTTTCTGATTGCCTGCATGGTTATCTGAAGTACGGACGAGGTTGAAGTAGCACGCGTTTTACCACTAGTACAATCGAATAGGAATATCGAAGCAGGAGATCCAGAGCAAGTAGCTTATCCAGTACCAGTATTATCTGAAGTGCGGATGAGGGACATGCAACGAGGGGCATACCAGTTTCTCATGCGACTTGCAGAGATTGCTAGAGGAGAGACGAAGCGAAGATGTCAAACCGCAGCACTAGTAGAATCGAATAGGAATATCGAAGCAGGAGATCCAAAGCAAGTAGCTTATCCAGTATGTAACATCCCTCCCTTAATAATAAATAATAAATAATAAGAACTAATAAAAATAATACAAAAATAATAATTAA
>APFE030470895.1:0-47274 GCA_000404065.3 Pinus taeda
GCCCAGTAACACTCCCAATTTAACCTGTTCAATGCCTGGATCGCTTTTCCCTTTTCCTGCGCCTTCTACTTCCATTCTACCTCCAATCGTAATTTATTTGGTAGGTACCCCGGGGTGGTTTCTGTGATTAAGTTGGCCCTGTGTAAATTCTCATTTACACAGTCGATAAGAATGTTTGCCTGCGTGGCCGCTGTCTCCGCTACTTGTTCTACCTGCTTGATTTGATCGTCCCAATTGTTAAAGAGCAATTCCTTATGAGTCTCGTTTATTTTGGGTACATTTGCTCTTTTCCCTTCCTCTCCATCCTGCCAAGCTAAGTATTCCATTACTCGTCTGTCAATCTGGTCATAGTCACTTCACAAGTCCGCCACTTGATTGGTGATTTTATTGCTCAGCTCACAATAGTGACCCCACTGTGATATCTTACGTCCGAACTCTTCTTGTTGCTGCAGAAGTTTCTCATTTAAGCCAACAGATTCTGAAACAAATTCAGCAAACTTAGGCTCGTCTTTATGCATTTCTTGCAAAGTTTGCAACTGCTTTCCTTTTTCGTCTAGACTTCTTTGATAGCTTGTCCGCATCTGCTGAAATTCTTCTTGTAACTTCTCGAGTTGTTTGGATGCTTCAATACTAGCATTGACTTGTTGTAACTATTGTTGTAGTAGCTGTATTTGATTTTCTTGTTCTTTCAACAGTTGTTGAAGTTCCGATGCCTTGTCAATAGTTGCAGAAGCATATGTTCCTGCGATCTAAGACAACTTCGTGAGATTCTCTGTCAGGTTATTGTTGGGGTCTTTCCATAAGACGTCCAAATGTTCAGCGTCTTGTGACAGTGTATTTTCTAGTTTTCTTTTCTTCCTTTGTCTCCTTACAATTGCTTTATGTTGGGGACTATAGAACACATCCAGTGGGGGAATTTCTTCTGCATTAAGTAGAAGCTCAGAAGGTGGAGCGATATGACTGTGCTCCGTTTCTGTGACACTGCAGACTATGGTCGAAACCATTTCTTGCGTTACCTGTGTATTGTTTACAGGTGTTCTTGGGGCTTGCCCTTCAAGGATGATCAGCTCGTTGAAGGTTTCCCATTGTTTGTCTAGTTCTGTTGTGGCGAGTGGCGCTTTAATGACGGGAGGGGGGACATCTCTTGGCGGGGAGGCGATAACTTGCTGTCGCGACATTGCACTTGACTGAGCTATATCTTTAGCTGTTTCTTCGCTTTTTTCTTGGTCACTTCCAGATTTTTTAGAATGTTCAGGCTCTCCTTGGGCAGTGTTAGATTTGGATTTGGAAGTGCTAGAGTTTCCGCTGAGGCTGACGCTGGGAGTTGGTTCTCTGGCAGGCAGTCACAACTTCTCTAGAGGAGCACTGGCTAACCTTCTTTCCCTGTATAACATAAATCTTTGGAGGTCATCTGGAGACTACTTTGACCGAGCTTCCCGCAAAATTTCCTGGAGTGAGCTTCTACTCTGAAACAAATCATCAAACAAATGTTTCTTTCCAACGAATACTTCTACTTTGACGTTCGTTGTAAAATCATCGGCGAGATTATTTAGGTCAAATGGCCGAGAAGGGAATTTAAATAATTGTAGAGACGTCACATTCTCCACTTCGGCGAAAGCGTGTCCTACATCGAACAATGAGAAGGCGCCACAAGCCATAGGAAACTGAGGCCATATGACCTTCTTCTTGTCTTTTAGTTCTTTGGTCAGGCCGCCTTTTGAGCAGGTCTAATAGGCAATTTCCTGAGCCAAAAGTTTATCGGGGATATATAGAGGTAGGACATGCGGAGGTACAGTGCTCCCAAACACTCTAATATAAGTGAACCATTCTTCCCCGAACCATCTTGCGATGGGGATGATGTATGTTTGCTCTTCGGGTGAGCACCTCGGGGGTTCTTCATCATACATCTTTCTATATAGGGGTAAGATAAGCCCGTGAAAAATCTGATAGAAGTGTGGGGTGAACTGGGAATCCCATAACACTTTGAGATAAACATGAATACGTAACAAGTCCTGGGTAGTCCATTTCCAACCCATAGTGGGGAATTTAGACACATAACAAATAGAATCCATAATATATGTAGACAGATAAAAAGGAGGATAGACCCTTTGAGACAAGGATCTTTTAGACCGGTAATTCATAATAGCCATGTATAGATTATAAAAAAATATCTTGGCCCAATCCACGATATTGGCGTTTGTGGCAGCGTCTATGAGTGGTAGCCATTCAGACGAAAATTTATTGATGTCCGGAATCCCAAATAGTCTACAAAGCATGGCCGCAGCAAAACAATACGGAGAGGTGAGGGAACCAGTTTGTACATACCGTTTTTGTCCTTTTTGAGTGGCTCCTCTTTTCTCGACCAATCTTTAGTGGTCTCTGCCAGGTTTGGGTTCTCTGCTGCAAATTTCTTGAAAAATTGTGCATTGTAGGTCGTCTGAGGTTGAGGAAGATGATACATAAGCATTAAGTCTTGCGCGACGAATGATCCTATGAGCCCACGTCCTTGAACCTTGAATTGTCTGTCGTGTAACTCTGCATTGTCAAGTATCCACTTGATCATATCTGTATACGGTAAAATTTTGGGTCTAGCTACTATTCGGTGAAGAAATGAACATGCTAGCTCCTCTAAGGATGCCTCGGAAGAGTGTTGTGAGCCCGCGGCAATATCAACTTCATTACTCTAGGATTTTCTTCCTCCAACAGCCTATACATGCCTTCCCATGTCGAAATTCCTGCATCCCTAGTGCAGGCAGTGTCTATATACAAAGGCGCCATCTCCTTAGTCTTTTCCTTCGCCTCGGAGCCTTGAGCTTTATGTTTCTTCCCCATTTTCTCCTACATTCGGCTTTGAATTGTCTTGGTTCTTCGTTCCTGTAGATTACGAGCGAAGTGGAAATGACTGATTAAGAAAGGTGATGGGAGAGTTTTAAATGCAACAGATATATCAAATATGCCACTTTACGTGAAGTAATTCTTTACAAAAGCACGCGCCTTCATTTCATTTAATAACTGACAACTAATCCATTTACTATCATTAAAAGTGCATGATCTTGGGTCAGATTATGGTAAGTGGCTTTTCTTTGAATGGCGCGCCCGAAGGATTAATGATTAAGTGATTCATGATTTGCTTACGTAACATCGAAGATCGTGCTATCGCAAATCACGCCAATTGCAAATCGCAAGATCGCAGATTGTGCCATCACAGCGATCGCAACATCACAGCAATCGAAACATCGCAGGTCACAACATCGCAGCGATCGCAACATCACAGGTCGCAACATCACATGTCGCAGAAGTTTAATGTTTGTCAAATATTGCCAGTTTATTTCTGCGATATGCGATCTTGCGATCGGTGTTATCGCAGATCGGTAGATCTTGAAGTTTTTTCTTATGAGAATTACTTCATTGTGATGCGATGTTATGCTTAACACGGGGGTCTTGCGCATACTGATATTATAGGGGGATGAAGGCATTTCCTATCTTTTTGCAATGCAATTTTAAAGACCTTTACCTTATCGTAAACTTAGGTTAAAAAATATTCGAAAGACCTTTCTAAGCTTACGACGGTAACCTTATTTTGAAGAAAGAAAAACTTGTTTTTTCTTAAAAATTAATTAAGGGTCCCCGTTCATTTAGTATTTTGGACAACACTTAAATGAACAAGGGGGGTTGTTGCTGGCCACAACAATTGGCGATTCACTTGGGAGAACCAGTTATCTTTGATCTTCTATTGATGTTTTTCAAACATTTGAAAACAAAAATTTTCTCAGAAAACTTAAACTTTATTATAGAAAGATAAAACATATTATACTTCATACTGTCAATGATATTTTGTTTCAACCCCTTTCTAATTTTAAATTCTTGTATCTTTAGCTTGTCCTTGCATTTATATCAGCCCTTACTTGGTCTTAAAAATAAAAATTAAAATAAAGTCTTCCCTGTATGGCAGTCCTTTTTAAATATGCTTCTTTGTCGCAGGTAGAGCCTCTGCTGCCAGCAGACGTCCATAGCCTCGACAGGGTTACCTATTACCCAGTAATGATCCTTTGTCCTGCTTAAGGTTATTTACAATCTTTCAGAGAAAAACCCATTTTTACACTTTTTTCTTTTTCATTCTCTAAAGAACAATGTCTTGGTTTGGTGGCCAAATTATGACACAGTCATTCACTTGATTTACACTTTTGCTGAACAAGCTGGCTCGTGATGAAACCCCTTGTCTTTTGATTGCAACAATCTTGAGTCGTTGCCCTGTTTTGGTGGACAGTATTGGAAAAGTCAGCAAGTTATAATATCTGTGATCATGATAAGCCAGCTCGTGATGAGACCTCTTATTCTTTGAGATATAGTGTTTTCTTGGATTGTTTCCCTGAATGCTGCGGTTTCCTTTAGCAGGGAGGAAGTCAATTTTCTTTCCTTAAGAAAGTTCTGGACGACAATATTAGAGCTTCTTTGGAAATGGCTGTTTCTACAGGGACCCCTTATTTTGTTATTGATTCCTTTCATTGTACTGACGTAAAACAATTCCTTCACTAAGATTGCTTTCTTCAAATTTTTTGGAGTTGAAACTAGTATCATATCTGGGTTAAAGTTCTATTGATAATAAAGATCAAGTTTCCAAAAATATTTGTTGTTTATAGAAGCAGAAGTTCAGAATCTTAATAGAGAAAAGGTGACTTTAGTAAATTCCAAATGTTGTTAACCATAGCAAATTTTATTACGGAGAAAAATATTTAACGAAATGAGAGGTAGACATTCCCTAGGGTTAGGATGGGGATAATCTCTTCTCTTATTTTGCCTACCAACTATTAAAAGTAAACCAAATAACCTAACTAAACTACTCCTACTCCTATCCTAACTATATAAAAAAATTTAACTAGGTGAAATGATATTTCCAGTGGAGCCATCTTCTCATTTTTATTCCTACACGTATGTAACTTTCCAACATTAGTGTTAAGACAAAAATTTTCTTGGACTGTTAATGTTGGATGTGGAATATGAATGTATAACTTTAGTTCGAATTCTGTCTGAAATTTCTTTCTCATGAAAACTTCTTTCCAACTGGATATCTATTGGATCATAAAAATGAGGATGAATTTCTGTTATGGATTGATGATCTCGTAATAGAGGAAGTTCTGAACTTCCTTGACATAGTTTAGCTTTCCAAAATGGTAGCTTGTCTTTTGAATGTTCCTTGATAAGGTGCTCGACATACCAGAGTAATCTATCAAAAGTTTGAAAATTTAAAATACAATCCGATTTTGTACAAAATGAGTGCAAGTGAGAAAGGAAGAAATGATTATCTGTACAAATAGTGTTACAACACAACTGGGATTGGCTTGGAATATTTTGTTGTTCACAAGAACTGGCCAGGTCTTGTGAATCAGAAGACAAGTTATGATTGTGAACAGGCATTGGAGGTTCTTCATGATATGAATCATAGATCGGGATATTGTTTTGGATAGTAAAATCAGGCAAATGATCTTTTGCTTTGAAATGAGGATTGAATGACATGATTTCCGAATTAGAATATCTCTCATTATCTGAGTTTTGATGGGTTACTTGAGATAAATCAATAACATCATCGTTGCCAAAGTAACCATCATAAATGATTTTACAGGTTTCCCTAGATTCTTCTTTTTCGTCATATATCTTCAGACAAGGAAAGTCAAGTGATTCTTGTTTGAAAATAATCAAAGGATGTTCTACAACGGTCTTTTTATCATGAAAACCTAATGATGACTCATTTGAATAATCCTCTGTGCTTTTTGAGATATATTTAATATTGAGAGGGGAAAAGTTATCATCACTAAAAACATCAGGATAAAGAAAAAAGTGTGATTCTGAAACAACGCATTTAAGAATATAATCATGGAAAAACCTTCGTTCATCAGATTCAACATAGACATCGGGCTTTAGATCATACCTTTGTGTGCTGATACTTTTTGAAAGAGAAATAGTTTGCTGTTCTAACCTTGGCATCTGCATTTGTTGACTTGCAACAATATTATCTGACCTTGTATCAAAGTCATCTCCTGGTTCCAAGGCAGGCTCCCCTCCAGCGTTCTCACTTTTGTCTTCTTGTATTAGAGTATGGATGACTCCTAAGCTTTGGGGACTTTCTTCATTATGAGCAATTTGTATATTCAAATTGGAATTCTCGTTCATATTAGAAAGTAATGAGACAAAACTTGAACTAATTTCTGCTTGATCAAATATAGGAGGCAGGGAGTGTTCAACATAATTTAAAGATTCTTCATCTATGAGTTCACTTTCAAGATCGTACTTTAGACAATTAAGATGAAATCGCATACTAAAATCCCTAACAGATTCATCTTGTTTCCATAGATAATCAATTTCGTCATATACCTGGTCATAGTCATAACAATCAAATTAAAAAATGAAAGTTTTGACGAATTGGTCCCAGCTGTGAATCGATGCAACTGGGAGGGTTCTGCACCATTTTCTAGCTTCCGCCATGAATGTAAGAGCAAAAATTCTGCATAAAATGCCCTCATCAATTCCTTGAATATCATAACTTGAAACTCTTTGAATAAATTGAAGAGCATGATTAAAAGCAGAAGAATTATTCTTACCGTTGAATTTTACCTGAGACAAGAGTCTTACCACTTCAGGTGGAGTGTTGGAAGAGGTAGGAACATGGATGCAACTCCAAATGGGAAGTTTGTGAGCAGCCATCCAAATTCAAATGTTACAATTAAAAATCATTCCAACAAACACTATGTTCAGGCCCTCCTTCTAGCGCCAAATATGTTGAAGCCCCGAAAATCGGGTCAACAACAAGGGGGATACCCACCCGGTCCGGACATTGGTTGGCAGCTCCTTATCCGTTTGGTATAGCGGGTCCGACTGGGGATAATGGGACCAGTTTCCCAATCTAAGGGTGTGTGTGTGTGTAGATTTGGATAATGCTGATCTAAGAGTACTTTAAAGCTAATTTAATTCAGATTCTTAAACTAACTCTATGCTATTGTAATCTAATGAGAAACAACACATATAATCTATGCTAACCCGGGATGTATATCTTCTATTATGTGATCTAAAGAGATTTCAAACAATAACTGGTAATAAAGACCATTCAGCTATCATAAGAATAGAAATCAATTAAGATAAACACTTTGCATAAGAAGTTAGACAAAACAGTTGTGAACAGCATCGCATAATAAGTTATTCATATATCAGACATAAATAAATGACTCCACCATACAGAAGTGCCAAATGGTAACTCATACATTCATGCAATAACATATAAACAACTGAAAACTGTATATCACTTAAAGAATATAAGAAGAAATGGCCAAGAGATAAAAGTACCATTTATGACTAATCCTACTTACAAACTTCAAGCAAAAACGATTTATCTCTACTTGTTCTAACATCTACTAAGAGTACAAAAGTGCAACATCAGTAGCAGACATCAAAATGCAAATAAAAATAAATCTCGATCCATCCATTCATCAAAACCTCCTCTGAGGATGCAGAAGTGCATGTTCCGAGGACAAGTTTTTGACAAATCTCTAGACCCTTCTCTAAATGCATGAGAAGGGTTAAAATACTACTTCCTAATTCTAATAATAGTGTTTTTACAAAATTTTAGTATACGGTTTTCAAATGACTGTCCTTTTTCTAATATAATAAAAAGAAAAAACAAACTTCTAAAAATAAGCTATTTCTGAACTTGGTCCTTAAAACTGCAAGTGTTCATCATGGACTTGAGAAGAGTTGGTTGGCCGACTTCTGCGCTGAGCTGGGCTACGAAAACATAATCTATGAGAGCTGGCACTACTTTTTTGGCTGAGTTTATGATGCATTTCACAGTCATCCATTGACTGTGTGGCTTGACCAAGTATGCCCAGTAACACTCCCAATTTAACCTGTTCAATGCCTGGATCACTTTTCCCTTTTCCTGCGCTTTCTGCTTCCATTCTGCCTCCAGTCGTAGTTTATTTGGTAGGTACCCCGGTGTGGTCTCCTCGATTAAGTTGGATCTGTGTAAATTCTCATTTACACAGTCGATAAGAATGTTTTCCTGCGTGGCCGCTGTCTCCGCTGCTTGCTCTGCTTACATGATTTGATCGTCCCATTTGTTAAAGAGCAATTCCTTATGATTCTCATTTATTCTGGGTGCATTTTCTCTTTTCCCTTCCTCTCCATCCTGCCAAGCTAAGTATTCCGTATCCATAACATATGTGGACAGATAAAAAGGGGGATAGATATTTTGAGACAAGGATCTTTTAGACCGGTAATTCATAACAGCCGTGTATAGATTATCAGAAAATATCTTGGCCCAATCCACGATATCAGCGTTTGTGGCAGCGTCTATGAGTGGTAGCCATTCATACGAAAATTTATTGATGTTCGGCATCCTAAATAGCCTACAAAGCATGTCCGCAGCAAAACAATACGGAGAGGTGAGGGAACTAGTGCTGTACATACTGTTTTTGTCCTTTTTGAGCGGCTCCTCTTTTTTGGACCAGTCTTTAGTGGCCTCTGCCAGGTTTGGGTTCTCTGCCGCAAATTTCTTGACAAGTTGTGCATTGTAGGTCGTCTGAGGTTCAGGAAGATGATACATAAGCTTTAAGTCTTGCGCGGCGAATGATCCTATGAGCCCATGTCCCTGAACCTTGAATTGTCTGTCGTGTAACTCTTCCTTGTCAAGTATCCAGTTGATCATATCTGTATACGGTAAAATTTTGGGTCTAGCTGCTATTCGGTGAAGAAATGAACATGCTAGCTCCTCTAAGGATGCCTCGGTAGAGTGTTGCGAGCTCGCGATAGTATCAAACTTCATTACTCTAGGATTTTCTTCCTCCAGCAGCCTATACATGCCTTCCCATGTCGAAATTCCTGCATCCCTGTTGCAGGCAGTGTCTGTATACAAAGGCGCCATCTCCTTCATCTTTTCCTTAGCCTCGGAGCCTTGAGCTTTATGTTTCTTTCCCATTTGCTCATGCGTTCAGCTTTGAATCATCTTAGCTCTTCGTTCCTGCAGATTACGAGTGAAGTGGAAATGACTGATTATGAAAGGTGATGGGAGAGTTTTAAATGCAACAGATATATCAAATATGCCACTTTACGTGAAGTAATTCTTTACAAAAGCACGCGTCTTCATTTCATTTAATAACTGACAACTAATCCATTTACTATCATTAAAAGCGCATGATTTTGGGTCAGATTATGGTAAGTGGCTTTTCTTTGAATGGCGCACCCGAAGGATTCGTGATTAAGTGATTCATGATTTGCTTACGTAACATCGAAGATCGTTCCATCGCAAATCGCGCTAATCGCAAATCGCAAGATCGCAGATTGCACCATCGCAGCGATCGCAACATCGCAGGTCGCAACATCGCAGGTCGTAGAAGTTTAATGTTTGTCAAGTATTGCCAGTTTATTTCTGCGATATGCGATCTTGCGATCGGTGTTATCGCAGATCGACAGATCTTGAGGTTTTTCATTATGAGCATTACTTCATTGCGATGCGATGTTATGCTTAACAGGGGGGTCTTGCGCATACTGATATTATAGGGGAATGAAGGCATTTCCTATCTTTTTTGCAACACAATTTTAAAGACTTTTACCTCATCGTAGACTTAGTTTAAAAATATTCGAAAGACCTTTCCAAGCTTACGATGGTAACCTTATTTTGAAGAAAGAAAAACTTGTTTTTTCTTAAAAATTTAATTAAGGGTCCCCGTTCATTTAGCATTTTAGACAACTCTTAAATGAACAAGGGGGGTTGTTGCTGGCTACAACACAACTAAATGGCACAAATTATTTCCTATTTTGTGAACTTTTAGTTCGGTCTTATTCAACACCTTATCAGTTATATCTTTTTCAATTTCCTATGGATTCCTTGAAGTTCAGAAACTGGTTTTTAAAACAAACATATCCAACATTTGTGCACAAGTACTTCACCTTGTTGACCATTATCTAAGAACATTCATTCATAAAGGGGTCTTACAATTCTAAAAAATAGAGTCAATATATTGAATTTATATGGGGGGAATTTATATGTATTGGGGATTCTAAAAAAGGTAACTAGTAAACATAGGGGACACCTAGTAAAAATAGTTTTATTATTATTGGAAAGATGTATTAGGAATGGGGTTCAATAGAAGCCTTTTGGAAAAATGTTTGGTGTGAATATGTGACTCTATTTCTTTCCTATGGGATAATGTTACCAAGTTGAATCCCATCTAGAGCTGTAAGCATCTATACATAGCGCTAAATGAGGGTGAACCGTCTCAAACTTATGTGATTTAGTGGTACATTTTGTACATGAACTTGCTCAATCAAATTTCAAGGTGCATGAACCCACTCAATCACAGTTGTGCTTTTGGCTAAACAAGCAGTGAGCCAAAAGAGTGATAAGACTTGTGTTGCAATTGTATTATCTACAAAAACACCCAAAAGTCAAACACTACATTAGAAGTGGGAGGTTGCAAATGTGCCCATAAAACAACTCAGTTTAGTACACAAGTTCAAAACAAACATATTAGGATGGTGTAGTTGTGGCCAATGAAATGGTTCTTGATGATATATTTTTCTTTTCTTGGATGATAAAACTGTCATTAATACTCATTTATGATTTTATTCTTATAACATTCACTACCAATATATGCTTTTGTGGCATTATATATTGTATCAGATAATATTTTAACTCCTTGGTCAGAAAAGAGAGTCTGGCCATATTTATTCTCTCAATATATGGTTTGTTCAACCAATTTATGCTTCTACCATCTCCTTAGAATTTAATTCAATTGTAATAGTGACCTCTCTCACTCCCCAAATCATTGTCGTCAAACATGCCCCATTGAGGATTTGGATCAATTCTTGCATCATACTTAGAATAGTCATTGCTGCTAATTGAAATTGGAGAGTCATGTATACTAGATTTCTTTCTTTTGGTGGCTCTTGCTCGGAAAATATCCTGAGATGAGTTTGACATGATGGTCATATGAGGATGGAAGTAACTTGGTGTAATTTTCCTTAAATCTTGAAAATAACAGAGCATAAATTTAATTTTTTGTTTCAATTTTTATTGAAGCTTCTCCATACAACAGACATTCACACAATTGAAACATAAGCATGTTCCATCAGTATGAATTATCAAATGTTGTAGGCCAAATTGCATTCATTTTAGGCAAAATAATAATATGACATTAAGGTCCATGCTAGGAAAAATTATGCAGACAACGTTTTTGAGTCAATATTTACCATGTGTTTTAGATCCATAGAGAAGGTTGGCTCTGAGAGTGTCCTCCCAAAGCTAGTGCTCTCTTGATATGACATTGAATTCACTGTCTTTTAGGGTTGCAAGGTGGAATTGAAATAATTAGTTGATTGATTTACTATACTTTGAGAGAGAGATCTTCTTTCATCTATACCTTTATCTACCATCTTGATGCCAAGTGAAATGGGCATTGTCACGCTGTGAATGTCATTACCATGCAGTTTGGTAGTCTGCAAACTAGACCTATGACCAGTAAGGTTTTCATACCAAACTCTTTCTCTTGCTCTGCTTGATGACCATGACTATATTCTTGGACTACTTATAGTAGGAGCTTCAGTTGTACATCACACAAAGTTGGGGGCTCTAAGTCTACACCTATTAGCCAAAGTTGTCTTTTCTGGCATTGTGATCTTTAAATTTAGACGTGGTCCATATAAAAAAGTAGGTATTAAAGAAGGTTGTAAAGGATTTGTTTTCACTTTGAGAGAAGTTCCTTATGGAATTATTGAATTTCTAGACGACATGATGCTAGCTTTTCTCACAAAAGAAGGTTCTGGAGGAGGAATTGAATTCTTTTGACTTAGTTTTGGCATGGAAGATTGAAACATTGGTTTTGATGACTACATGGATGACCTTGGTGAGGAATTTGATGCAGACAATACTGACTTTGAATATGGGTTAGAAGACCTTGAAGAAGCTGCAGAGTTTGGTTTTGTCACTGAAAGTTTCTGCATTATTGGTTTTGATCGAGACACAATTGACCTTGACAAGGGGATTGAAGACCTTGAAGAAGCTTTATATTTGGTTGTTCTCACTGAAGGTTTTCAATTGGTTGTGTTTCTTAAACCATCATTGCGATAAGACATCTTTGGTGCATAGATTCTTGACCTTGATGAGGGGATGGAATACCTTGAAGAGGCTACAAATCTTGGTGATGTCACTAATGGTTTTTCTATTATTGTGTTTGTTAAAAAACTTATCCCAGAGGAGGGTGTTATCCAATGTGAATTTGAAACCCCCCTCACAATTTTCAATGAAGGTTCTATCTGAATGTTAGGGAGTTGCACAATATAGAAAGTCAAACTCATGTACCAAAAACTTCATAGACATCCTGTAAATAGAAACAAGCTACTATATGTCAATTAAATCTACATAAAACAAACAAGCAATATGGTAAAATCTAAAATTACCAATCCCTTCAAATAGTAAAGAGAAACAAGAAGAAAGCACACAAAGTACCACAAATAACAGTACAGTAGAGAAAAATAATAGTATCTCAACAACTATAATTGCAACGCATAAATTTATATCATATATTCCAATTGCAGCACCGAAAGCAAATTCAGAATAACATAGAAGAAGAGACAACACTATATTATACAAGTAAACATTTTTAATGGAAATATGCAACATGGATTGGCAGAATATATGTCTAATTTGTAGACTTCATGAAATATCATGCACATCCATCCTTTGGGAATTTTATATCCTTTAAATGAAAAATAATCATCGCAGATCCGATTGTTATTACGGTAAAGGAGTGGTACTAAAATGCCGCAATTTTTTGAGTGAGAGAGTAACAATATTGGATTACCATTCATTTCTGCATTCTGGACAGTTTTCTTCATCAACATGTTGTAAATGTGTCTAGTCCCTAATCTGATCATCTCTTTGATAACATGGGAAAAAAAGAGAAGAACGTGGGTTTCTTTACACGACGTCGCCATTAGGGTTTGAACTAGCAATTGTCCCAAAAGGTACAAAGAGAGGCTGATAGGATTATTAAATTAGAATTGTTGAATTTCTCTAGAAGACCCTCTTTGGGAACAAAACTCCAGTATGTTACATAAAAAATGTGTTCCACTCAAGGGATAAAACCCCTTTATCTCACAACAGTGATTTTGACTAATAGCCATTAGATTGCAGATGTCTGTTTGACATTGTGTGCTTGTCTCTCTGTATCATTTTTTTTCAGGAAGCTTGTTTGTGTGATAAGAAGTAATGTTGCATAAGATTTCTAAACCCACAACAGGCGTACACACAACACAGTTTTAAACTCAAGAAAACCCTGATTGTGAATAAAAACTCCAGTACGTTACATAAAAAATGTGTTCCACTCAAGGGATGAAACCCCTTTGTGTTACAACAGTGATTTCCACCAATAGCCATCAAATTACAGACGTCTGTCTGACACTTAGTACACCATGTCTCTCTGTATCTTTTTTTCCAGCAGGCTCGTTGGTGCAACGAGAAGTAATGTTGTATAAGATTTCTAAATGAAGGACAAATGGGAAGAAGACAAATAGGAAAGAATCTCTCGGTTCTTATGTTTAAACGTATCAATCTACAAGAAAAACTCGCCAATTCGAAGATTTTCCTTAATTTCAACGTAATGTGAAAAGATCTTGCTAGCTTAAATAGATTATCTAATTCATCTCTCTTTACTTGTGGATTTGCGTAAGGGTTTGTATTGAAGCTTTTCATGAAAAGATATTGATAGGTTAAATATATTATATGTTTCATCTTTCTTCACTTGTGGATTTGCGTAAGGGTTTGTATTGAAGCCTTCCATTCTCAAGATTTTTTGTTTCCATCATCTTTATTCAAAGGTTTTCGATTTAATTTCAATAAATCTAAGATAATATCAAATCATTCTGGTTTTCACTTTCAAATGTATTAATCTACAAGTGTTTCGGATAGAAGTGACGTGATTCTTTCGCTTCTACTAAGGTGTCAACAAGTTCCTTGCAAAGGGAAAACGTGGAGAATCACCGATGAGCCCAATGTCCTTGCACAATGAACTCGAAGAGTATAGAGATAACTATGCAGAATAGGAAATGGAAAGTGGTAAGGTTTTGATGATGACATCCCACTCCCACTTTGTGGCCACGATCCCTGGTTTTCTTATTTATGCAGGGATTCAAGCCAACAGAGAGCATAGAGGTCGCAAGATTGAGTTCCGTGAGCTTTCCGAGCCCCATGCCTTCCTACCAGCCCAACCCTGCATCGTCGTCTTTTGCGAGCCCGACGCCTTCTTATCACCGAGCTCGATGCCTTCCTACCAGCCCAACCCTGCATTGTCATTTTTTGTGAGCACGACTTCGTCATCATTCAAGCATGGTGGAGCATGCACGAAAAACTCTTTGATCCTGTGGCTCAAGAATCTCATGACGTCGTCGCCGACTGTGCTGATTCACGACGGGGGCTTGTTCTGCGCATTGATGACCCTGCTCCTGAGCACAAAAAAGAAGCCAAAAAATTCCAATGCTCTTGACGGTGTGCTTCATTAAAAAGCTCAAAGAAAAAGGGAAGAAAGGGTAGGATGTGTGGATAAAGAATATGCCTTATAGATGAATCACAGGAACAGTTTGAGTCTTGTGAGCCATGGCTGAGATGAGAGAAGAATAGGGGGACTTATTTGTAGGTTTTTCTTCACAGTTTTATGACCTGCACAACAACATGCAGAAGATGGTGAAACCCATAGAGAAGAAGATCCAACCATTGAATCAGATAGAGAATTGAATGAAGATAGCCAAGAAATCTGTATTGAATGGCTAAAGCCTAACATGGCTACAGCCAGTGGTCCAAGGGTGATGCAATTGGCTCCAACAGTGAATAGCTGCATGGAATGCATGAAACTCGGTCTGGAGAAAAGAAAATCAAAGACAGGTGATTTGCAGCAGCAGAAAGATGAAGTAGCCCAGTAACTAAAGTAAGAAATACCCACCACCAGTTATCTAATCATCCCACTGTTTCAAATTATATGGTTGCTGTCAAAGTCCAAACTGCTCTTATGACATCTATGAATATATAATCTTGTCAAAACAAAAGGCCATAGTAACTTAAAATATATGTAAACAAGGCATCTTACAGAAAGAACAATATATATCTGCCTGTTCCATTCCAGAATAAATAAATAAAACTAACTTGTGAATGTGTTTAGAGATGTACTTGAATTAGGAAGTACTGGACACTCTCGGCGGTGGAAAAAATGCCTGTTCAGGGTCAAAATTTAAAGGCCTAAAATGAGGAGAGTACTGAGCATGATATTTAATGTTAGCTGCAACCTCTAAAGCTTCTTTGGCTGTAGGATGAGCCACAGTTGGAACAGCGGAGAGATTTCGCTTCAAAGACTTGTTGCCCTCGGTAAACCTTATTTCCATTTTGAAAAATTTTATGTTTCCCCAGTCCAGGCAACTCAGCTATTAATACTTGCAGAAATTACAGATGTCAAACATACTACATGAAGTAGTGGACACACTATTATCACATTTAAAGAAACAATCAATGATAGTATATAAATCAGAGTTCCTTAGGCATCTCAGGCCTTGGTTGGTCAGCAATATTCAAGCACAAATTGGATCGAATTGCTATGGGCAATATATTGGAAGTGAATGAACTGTGATGATCAGAAATTCATCAGCTGCCAGTGCAAATTTTTCCAGCCACGTTAAACATGGGTGCTTAAAAGTTAATAAGCACAGAGTTACATTTGAACCCTAAGCTTTCCCAGCTCAGTTTGTTTTAAATAATAATAATAATTATATGACAGATGTACAAACACAATCATAAAAAAGGTGTCTTTCATTAGGTAGTAAAATCCTCACTACCTCTAGTTCATCGCTCATACAAGATCAAATATTTCTGGAACCTTATGTGAAGCTTTCAGATAAGAAACAATCCAACCTGGTTTTCAAAAGATACTGCTCTAGTTTAGATACAACGTGGATACAACTAAACTTTTTGACTCGATTCTCTGATTCTAATTAAAACTAAACTTTCTGACCAGATTCTCCGATTCTAACTAAAACTAAAATGAAGAGTGAAGTGTGCCATTGCAAAAAACATGGCAATAAACCACGAGACAACAATTAAATAAATATTAAAATCTCACGAATACAATATCCCCTGTATCTGATACAGGTTTTATGAATCTATACCAACAATTACAGCATAAGATAAATGCATCTTGTTACCATCTGAATGATTATCCAAGGCAACGAAACTGAAAAGAAATAAGGTCACTTTATGATGAAGATTATTGGTAGTGATGTGTCGTTGCTTTTAATTTCGCACATGCTCGTTGGAATAACAATAACTATTAACTTGGGCCTAGACTTTGTGAATTCCAGTGATGCATATGAGCTAAGGGCTCTTAGATAAGAATGCAGAGACTCCGGGACATGGAACAAGCACATATCAATCTGTGCCAGATTATTATTTTATCTAAGCCTAAAGAACTTCAACTGAATTCACAGAGGATGGGGGAAAAACAAGAACATGCCCTGAAACGTTTCGTGCTTCATACCCTTCAAAAGTTTCCCACTGCTGACAGAAAGATGAAAAGCACACAACTTCACAAGCAACACAAAGAAATCATCTGTATCTCCTGACCTTTACATATTTTACAGAACAAAGATTAGCAACATGTGATCAAATGCTAACTCTGAATAGGGACCACTGACCCACCCAACTTCAATGCAAAAAGCTTGGAAATCAGCACCATTCATGTCCAAACATTGTTTAGAAGATTCCTTGGTATCCTGCAGCACTCCACTTTGACGTATTCCTTTGAGACGTAGACAATATAACTCAAGTAGACATCTAACAGAGTTAATGTTGCTAACATACTCTTCTTGTGTTGAAAGAATTTTGATTTATAATTGCAGATTGACCTGTCCTATGCAGACTGACCTGTTCTGCTCTAAACAAGCCCCAATTAGGTCCACAATCTTATGAGAAATTATCAACATTCACATTCTAATCACTTTGCTTTCTCCTTTTTCTTCTTCATAGAATTTGATTGAAGTAAAGTTTCTAGTGATTTGGCCTTCCTGTTTCGTGCTTTGTCAGCTTCCTTCAAGAGTTCTGCCAGCCTTTTCTTTTCATCATCTACATCCCGGTTTGCTGTGCCAAGTTTCTCTTCTCTCATTCCAACAACATATTCCAAAACCCCGATGGCATCCTCCAACCTGCACATGATGAACATGAATAATCAGTTACAAATATATCCCAAAGAAATTAAAGCCACCATAGAAACCAACATTCAATCTATCCAGATCCCACAAAGATAAGCACTTGGAGATGCATATGGAACTTAAATTAGTTAAACAATTTCCATTTGGCTCAAGCTTCACGAAACTCTAAAAGATTAAGGTTAAGGTATATATAAGAAGTAAGGATAATCACTTGTTAAATTAGATATACAGAGTCTTAAAATACTGCCAAATTGACTAAAATGAAACAGAAAAAGCATGCAATTAACCAACTGGTTTCAGAGAAGTCAGAAACAATAGATAACACCTATCAATTGATTCATGCAGGACAAGCTTGACCAGTTCTGAGTCCTTATCAGAGAAACCCAGACTGTTCTTTTTTAGGCAATACAACAATAAATCCATAAGAAACAAGAATAAGCAGTGGCAAAGAAAATTCAAAGAAGCTACATAAGACCCACAATCTGATACACACATACAAAACACTTTAACAGACTAACATAATTCAATCAATCAGGAAAACATTATTAAATCTGTAACTACAAAGGCTATACTTGTATTTATGAAACAACTCTAAAGAAGCTTAATATGTGAACTCAAACTTAACTAATCAATATACATAAGCTTTAGTAGAGACCACCAATTGTTTGTGAACCACATCTAACTTGTGATTCAGCAAGCAGATGCACTCGTCAATCAAATCGAAGAAGGCTAAAGTGTGCAAACATCATCAATTCAACTTCATAAATAGTGAGAGCATGTTTACATAGTGATTTGATTCCAGATAACGTCCATAGACTTCAGAGTCGATTGCTAGGAATCAAAATTTGAGAAGAACAAAACAGTACGGTCTCATCAACCAGTCTATATACAGAACAAATACACATACATAAATCAGTTTCACAAAAAAATTCAGTCAATATACATAACTACAGTTGAGGCCATTAATTGTCTGTGAACCACATCTAACTTATTGACTCAGTAAGAAGCCACACTCACCAATCAAATCAAAGAAGCCTAAAAAAGTGAAAAGATCATCAGTCAAACTGCATAAATAGTGAGAACATGTTTACATAGTAATTTGATTCCAGATAACATCAACAGACTGCAGAGTCAACTATTGGGAAATTTTGAGAAGCACAAAACAGTACAGACATAACCAACCAGTCTATATATAAAGAACAAATATAGTGATACATAAATCAACGTCCCAACAGCTCAAAACACTGCATATGCCCCTTGCCAAAACATGCTAACGCAAGGATATCAAACAAGGGAGACAATTTTTGCATCCTGAACACCCAATTTCTTTAACTCAACTAGTTTTTCAAGATATGTCAAACCAGCACGTAGAGCATCACACGATTTGTTCTGATTCCTAGAAACTTTACAGCGCAAAGCATATTCCATAGTTAACCAAGAATTCAGCATAAAATGAAACCATCGAACCTATCATGTTAGAAACTCAATACCCAAAAATATATATTCATATGCACCAAAGATCATTGAATCCAGTAAGGACTCCAAGGATGTAAAAATCAATTTGGAAATAGAAAATCCATTGAGTCCATCAAAATAAAAAATTGAAACAAAGACTACATCTACTGACCTGCCCATTGCATCATATGTTCCGGCCAGATTGCTATATACTGCAAGAGTATCTGGATGATAAGGACCACAAACTTCTTCCAAAATACTCTTGGCTTCTTTTAAATAAATCTGTAGCCTCATTTATGGCATAACGTTGGACACATGCCAGTCCCATTTGATTCAAGACGACTCCAAAGAAGGAAGATTTCCTCTCTCCACTTGCCCTCAGCTTTCCCACAGCACTCTTGAATGAAGAATACGACTCACCGTACTTTCCTAAAATATAATAAATCACTCCCATCTATGCTTCAATGCCTGCTATTGCACTCTGCTTACCAGGAGCATCATCCAAAATCTTGAGAGCCTTTTGGAGAAGGCGAAGGGCTTGTTTAGGTTCACTCATCGCTTCATAAATTGCAGACAATTCTGTCAATCCACCAGCTATATCTTCAGGAGGATGCCCTGCAGTAGGCTTATCATAAATTCTGAGAGCATTCTCGCAGTAAGTTTTAGATTCCCTTAGTTTCCCTGTTTTGTAGTATAGGTCTGCCAGACGGACAAAAACTGCAGCAGCAGAGGGATGGTTCTCACCGTTCATAGATTTCAGCACAGTAAGGGATTTCTGATCATAGCCATACTGGCTAAGACCAAATGCTCCATGGCTGCTTCATAGTCTCCTTTTCCATCACAAATCAATTCCATTAGCCTTCTATCAGCTGCTTCTTCAAGGGAAGCTGGGATGCTGTGTTCTTTGTGTATATCCAGAGCATGTTGGCAGAGCTTCTTAGCCTCATCAAATTGCATCGCTTGAACATGGGCTTCAGCCAGATACCGACAAGTCTCTCTGACTCTCGGATCCATTTCTCCCAGGACTTGTTTTTGAATTTCCAAACCAGATTTATAGCACTCTATGGAATTCTCAAGCTGACCCAACATGGCATACGTATCACCCAGATGCATGCGCCCTGCAAATGTAGCAAGAGCATGCTACTGGGCTGGCTCCAATACTCACTTTCATGCTGCAAATAAGCACTCCACCAGAATCGATAAGAAGAACGACAATTGTGCAACCTTGAGAGGGTTTCCGTTGAGGTTTTGCGAGACCTGGGCAATAGAACTCGCGCCAGCTGCAAAGATTCTCGGTTGAGACTCAATGGAAAGCAGAAGGGTGGCGCTAGGTGTCAGTGGAAAGCAGATGGGTGGCCCAGGTGTTGCGCCAGGTGTCCACCTGAAAATGAAAAGGACGAAAAAAGTCCCTTTCAAAAGAAGGCCTATCGGCCTAAATATATTTATACATTAACCTATTTAAATTATATTAAATAAATATGAAAATATAAACATATATTTAGGTATTATTTTATTTGTTATTGAAAATTGGTGAGTAAATTATGACACCACGTTTTCTATATTATGTGTTTTCAGGCAGCGGGGATAGCTCAGTTGGGAGAGCGTTATACTGAAGATCTGAAGGTCGCGTGTTTGATCCACGCTCACCGCATCATAGCTCCTAAACGCTGATCCAACTAGCTCACAAACGCTGATCCAAGAACCTTGTGACACTAATTTTTTTAAAATGATGCCAAAGTTTTTATTGTTTTCGGGGCTAAAACGTTGGGAGAGTCAAACCACATTTTTTGGAAAACCTTAACAGGCTTAGAGTAGTTTTTTGTCATCAAATTCATCGTTCCATAATTTAGAATGGATAAAGGAGACAAAGGATTCTATTAACCCGAGTTCTAGAATTGAATTTTAATATTAAGAGTGTTATTTTGTCCGGAAGGGGAACCATGCACAGTTATTTACTTAATGTACTAAGTTATGAATATGTTATTTATTTAACTTGTTTTGTTCTCAAAGAGCCTTTGTGTCCCACTTCTACGATTGTGTCATAATTGTTTTATCTAATCGTCTCAACACTCGTATGTCTGTTTCTTTTAGTGTAATTAGACATATTGCAATATATATATTCGGTCCCTTCAAATTATTTGAACTTCATATTTGATATATTTTGTTAGTTTCTTTATCACAATATGTTTACTTTTGTTTACTTGCTTACAAAGTTTACATGGCTTCTGATTTCATCGGTTATGAGTAATCTTTGTCTCTTATATTTTATAAACACCATGTCGCAGTCTTTTCTTAAATCAAGAGCTAAATTACTTTTTTCTTTAATTTCTTGTTTTCTTATGCTTGTAACTTGCGAAGGTTTACATTCCTCGGCTCTAGATGTTTTCCAGGTTGCCAACTCCTTGGCTTGGCTTGTAAATTAACTCAAACTCCACCCAACAATTCATTTGGTTGGCTTTAAAAATTAAGTTCCAAACTAACTGAATCAATTTGTCCCCATTTTATTTTTGTTTTCTATGCTTAGTTCTAGGTTTAACTTGTAAAGAATGGAATTTTTTACGAAGTTGTTTTTCTTTCAGCAAGCAAGCTAGGGAAACTAACCCATTTTCGTCAGATAATTATCACAGGTTTATCCATCACTTTATTCATTCTGGTTTGACCAAGTTAAGGATTCTAAGTAACTTCATCCACTTACCAAGACTTCTACGAAGTCAATCACATATTAAAAAAATTCTACTATTAACATTCATATGGAACATATCTATTCCTGGATGCGGGTGCTTAGTACAGTCATAACGCCGATGGGACAGGGTTGGGAAGAGAACGGCTGCCACCTGCCAGCCTTGTACAACGCAGATACGAACCAGGTGACGGATAAATATTGGAATGTGGGAATTGATGAGGTTAATGGAATTGTTGCAGACGATCCTGAATACGCATTTACCTCTGCACGCTCTTAAATGTTCAGACTCTCGGCTCTCATGAATGCCAGAGTTATGGTGGACGACTCTCGAGGCAAGGGAGGAGGTAATAATACCAGCCTCCGCCATGGGTTAGATCTGGTGATGTTTTTGTTATGTTGGGTGGAGGTAATGAAGCTGGGTTCTTGCTTCGTTATTCCGAGGAAGCTGCCTCAACCTGTTTCTTGGACGCTCTCTGCTGCTTTGGGTTCTCGTTAGTCTGAGTGCTTAACTGGCCTACACCCTGCTTCTCTGGTTGCTCGACTTGGTGTTCACAAAGGGGCCGCTGCTGCTGTTGCCATGCCTCGGCTCCGTCAAAGGATGATAAGCTGACGAGGTACCTCACAGAGGGTGCCCTCTAACCCTTCTTCCTTCCCTCCCTCCAATGAATTCATTTCTCGCGGAAGAGGCTGCATAGTGAGGCCTAGTCAAATCCTTGAGCCCAATTCTCCTGGCTCCCCATCCTTGCCCTCCTTTGGCTCTGCAATCTTCTTGTTTAACAACACTTTGAATTGCCCCAGGATCACTGCTCATGTCTCAGTGCTCTTCTGCGAAGAAGCACAGGAAGAAGGAGAGACCAGCTCTCCTCAGGCGGATCCAGGCTCAATTGCTGTGTTGAATCCTGGTTCTCCGCGAGCGATGGCGATCCCGGCGAACAATGTCAATGATGCGGGGCTGGAGCCAACTGCCCCGGGTTCCACTGTGAGTAATGTCAATTCAGCGGTATTGGAGCCAACAACCCCATATCCGAATGTGCATGAGGATGTTCAAGCTCAGGACTGGTACGACATGGGATGGTGCAGAATCGTGGAGGAGCCCCCAAACGCCTAATTCTCGCTCGGCGGCTCTGTATCAGGTTATGCGACCCAGTATAGAGGGCTTTTTGCTTCAATTGAGATGTTTTGTAATAGTGGTTATGTCAAGGTTCAATTCGCATGCTTTTTTGGAAATGTATGTAAGATGGGTCTGCAACCTCTCTGCCTATGCTTGTAAGGATCCTTTGCGTGGGACAACAAACCCTCTGTCTAGTCCAAATTCTCAGTCTGGTTCAAACTCTCTGTCTTAGACAATTTTCAGTTTCAAACTGCCTCTCCTTCTGGGCAGCTATTTCTTATGACAGTCATGATGTAAATTTATACCTTTTATGTGAATAATAGAATAGTCTTAGTTAGAAAAAAAAATATGGAACATATCTATTGTCTATCCAACATATCATAAATATTTCTTTTAGACAACACCATTCCATTATGAAAACAACTACAAGAACATTTGTTAACACTTATCTGAGTTTCTTTTTTACTCTGTCTAAGCACGAACAACTGTGAATGAAACACTCCACCCAAACGTGAGATTAGTTTCTAACACTACATCCCCCCTTAAGCTTGTTGCACACCTAGAGTACTTTTTCCAAGACAATAAAATATACATGAATGTTCTTCCTAGAAACTATTTGATCATAACCAGACTTAGATACAATTAAAATTTTGAGCATCTAGGATCCAAACAGGCTCGACTGGCCAACCAACTCTAGAGTCTTTACTGCTAAAGTCTTTTCAACTTGTCTTTTGTTTTCTTCTTCCATCTTACTCTCCTCTTGCCTCAAGTTCCAAAAACTCTCTTGGCCTTCTTTTGGAAGTTTTTGTTCTTTCTAATGGAGGAGCTTGGGTAGGTAACTACCTCCCCATAGATTTCCAACTACCTGGGTGTGAGATTTCTCTAGCATTGCTTCTCAATCATGATCCACGCACAAACATTATGCAAATAAAATAAAATCAAAACATATATTCATATATGTTGACTTATAGTTTAAACATTATTAAAACAACATCCCTTTAATCGCAATAAATAGTAAATTAATATTTACGAGGTTAATAGGGGATATTACATCTCCCCACGTTTGAAACACCATCCCGATGTTTCTAAATCTTAAATATAGGTTGGGGTAAGCTTATTTCATGAGTTGTTCATCTTCCTAGGTAGCCTCCTTCGGGCTAAAGTGTCTCAATTTCACCTTAATCTGGGTGATAACTCGCTTCCTCAACATTACTTCTCTCTGATCTAGGATGCATAATGGTTCAACCAGAAACTCTTCGTACAACTCAACTTATACCCGCAACCATTAAGTCATTGTTAATCTCTATTGCTAACATTTTTATAATACATGTATATTTATATGCATTTTTTAAATTAATTACCTATATATCATGCCAATCAATTATATGTCTAGGATCATAAATATATATTTTTAATAATGAAACATGAAATACGTTACGAACCCATATGTGGCTAGGCAAAGCTAGTTGATAAGCCACTGGCCCAACTCGAGCTAAGATATGGAAATGACCACATAATTAGGGGGCCAACTTAGCACAACCTTCCCACCACAAGGTACTCTTCTTAGGTTTTACTTTCACATACACATGGTCTCCTACTTGAAATTCACTATAGCTTTGATTTTTATTAGCATACATTTTTTGTCTGCCTTTGGTAGCTCTCAAATTCATCCTGACTCTCTTCACTACTTCTTCCATTTCTTTTTGCATATCAGGTCCTAACATCAATTTTTCCTCTAGACCTCTCTAGTTAATAGGTGTTCTACACCTACGTCCATATAACACTTCAAATGGACTCAATTTTAGGGAGGTGTGTTAGCTATTATTGTAGGCCAACTCCACCAAGTGGATATAATCTTCCCACTTAATCGATTGTTGCATTACATACATTATTAACATGTCTTCCAGTACTTGATTTACTCGCTCAGTTTGTCCATTTGTTTGAGGGTGATATGTAGTACTTAATTGTATTTGAGTACCCAGTCCATTAAACAGATATTTCCAGAATGCAGATGTTTAAAATTGTCGTCTCTATCAGATATTACCACTTTTGGTATTTCGTTCAACCTGAAAATTTATTTCATGTGTAACGCCCTCCTCCCACATCTACCCAAGTAATCAACCAAACGAGGTAAACATGCGACAAGAGGCCAGTATGATATGATTCGACCTCCTAAGTTACGTTAAGGAAGTGGAACTGATGGAAGCACACAATACATACCTTCAACATCAATAATAGGACCCTTAAGAACCATCCCAACCTTTCTGCCAACCAGCCCTTGGGACCTATTGATATTTTGGACCACTTGATCCCTGGCATGTTATAGGTCTACCAATGTCTAGGAGGCTCTGAACGCTCTCATGAAAGGGCATGCTAGTGTCCAAGGACTATTTTTCTCAATTATGTGCCAGTTTTCCCGAGATTTGAGCTACTTTTTCAGGCCCAGAGCCCAAGTCACTACCTAGAATTGAATGACACCTTCAAAACAGTAAGATAACATGGAAATGACAATACAAATACAATTACTCTAACACGACCTTGATTGGACCCCTACTAGCCATGATAGGAATTTCGTCAAACATATCACAGATATGTAATCTATAGGTGTAAAAAAAATATATGAGCATAGGGGTCTCATACTTAGCTAAGAATCGCTAAGAGGCATTGATGCCTCAACACATTAGCTGCCATTTCATCCATTAGGTCATGGATACATTGTTCATTCATTTACAAGTAAAAACATGATGAGAGCCATGCATAGCTACTGTTTGGTCAATTCAGAGTGTCCTAAATTGCTGTATTAATTGTCAATCCTGGAGTCGTAAATTGTTGAAGTGCGGCGAACTATATGTGCAAGATAGCCTATTTCTTCATTTTTGTTGTTTTTGAGTTTTTGTTTTGTTTTCGGTTTATTTCTGTTAATTCCCTAATGTGAGATGGAAATTCTAAAAGACAAGTATGATATAAATGTTCAAGGTAATGATGTCTTTTTAAATGATTTTCAAAAACTTCAAACTTTCTAAAAACATGCAATGATGAAACTAATTCTTGAAAAGAGAGTGAAAATGTGCCACTATTCTAATTAAACAATGGTAAACTAGTGATCATGGAAACCATTATCCTTGCTGCCATGAAAATGTAAGAAAAACTTAACTCAAAGAAATCTAAGAATTGCAAGCAAAGTAATCTAAAATCACATTACATCAACTCATATTTTGACCCCTCACCATTCGACTCACTCTGGCTTTAGGAGGTAATCATAAACAACTTGAGCAATATGATATCTAATTTGCAGAAAATAAAACTAATATCAAACTACACACTTCATACTTCAATCCCTCACCATTCGACTCACTCTGGCTTTAGGAGGTAACTGAGAATGTCATGAGCATTTCAATAACTAACTTGCAGAAAAAATAAACTAATATCAAACTACACACTTCATACTTCAATCCCTCACCATTCGACTCGCTCTGGCTTTAGGAGGTAATTGAGAATGTCATGAGCAATTCAATAACTAACTTGTAGAAAAATAAACTAATATCAAACTACAAACTTCATACTTCAATCCCTCACCATTCGACTCACTCTGGCTTTAGGAGGTAACTGAGAATGTCATGAGCAATTCAATAGCTAACTTGCAGAAAAGTAAATGAGAAAAACAGAAATAAATAACACAATGCTGGAACTAAAAACTAAAGGAAATGAAAATCAGCAGAAGGACAAGAATGATTCCATGTCATTAGTCATTAAAAAATTATGTGCTGCTCGGCTGCTTATTGTGATCTGAAACAAAAGCACTGATCAGTTAAAAATGTGAAAAACTATGGATAGCTATCAAGTGTTAACACCCTAAGAACTGTGATACATATACAAGTGAATGGTTATGACATAAGAACATAAAGAAATGAAACATGAAACTTTACAATAATAAACAAGACCTCGGCCTGTGCAGGGGCCCTCTGCACAATCCTCAGACAATCAACGATGAACCACCAATTGAGCTCAAAAACAGAGACTTCTCATATATTAAAATGTAGTCACAACACAGTGATAAAGTTACGACACAGTGGGTTCCTTTACAGTAAAAATTAAATTCAAAAAGCTAACTAACATGCGTATGAGAACACATTATTTATAACAGAGGATAGTATAACTATTTTGCTACATTCGGTGTTGATACAAGACACGTAAATGACCACGTCCCAAGATTTAGCACTATGGCTGCCGTGAGGATTCAATCGTTGGAAGGTGGTTGTTGGATCCGGTTCATGGAGTAGTCCACAGGTGTTAACTTGTCCCCCGAGATCTAGGAACAACCACGCAAAGCTTCATGTGGTGAAAAACAGAGTTTTATCATCGTAGGACTCTTGAGTTGACCACCGTTTTGCCCACCGTTGACTATGGCCTTTTCTGATGAATTCGACTGAGCCAATAGGACTCAGTCCATTTCCACGTCGGTTGCAAATTGCCCATGTGGCTCGATTCACCTGAAGACACTTGCAATATAGACTTTGATGAAACAACTCCGGAAACTTGGGCTGGCTACGGAAAGTGACAAGATTCCGCAGGTTATAAACAAAAATCTAGTTCAAATAGCAACACAAACACATAGTCAAGAAACCACTTTAAATGCCCTTTTTTAAACTATTATGCAATGATACTGATGATTTAAGAGGTTCAGATGAATGGAAAGAAGCTAGAAAAAGGTGTAGGAAAGATGTAGTTTTGGGACTCAACATACCCCCACTGTGAAGGTGTTGCATGTCCTCATGCAACCAAAATTTGGACTACCTCCCCTTCAAACCATATGTTCTGAAGCTTCTGCCAGTACATCCATCCCTCTTCCTCTCTTTCTTGGTGCTGCTAACATCCTGGGCTTCTTCATCATGCATCTAAATTTAAGATTAACAAGTGCTCTACTTATCTTTTTGCATTTCTTCTTCAATTTTATGTTCTTTTTGTGCCATAGTCCCAGGTGTAGCATAGTGTTGTCATGGATGATCTTGTCCAGTCCGCTTTGTTCTTTGAGTGCTTCATTTTCATTTTTAAAATGTTGATTTAAAACCTCCAACTCAAAGATTTCTTGTTTCAATGATTGGACTAAGGCTTCTTGTGCTATGTGAGGTTGAGTGGATGAAGTGCTGGGACTCGTGGCTGCTCTTTCCAAGGATTCTATGCAATCATACACCTATTGCTTCTTTGGATCTATTTCAGGTGTCCTTTTCCTGGGGTTGTCCCCAAAATGCTGTGCAGGAGAATTGACTTCAAATTCTGGCCGAAAAGGACTTATGTCATCACCTTGAGGACTAGTTTCAACACTTGGCTGAGAATGAGGTGGACTACTGCTAGCTGGGGTTTGTTCAGGTGTTCCTTCTCCCAAATCAACAAAATGGGATCCTTTTGTTTGTGTTTTTCTCCATTTTCCTTTGAGCCTGCTGCTTCTTCTTACATATTGCGGACTACTGTCTTTTTCCTTCTGTTTTCCTTTGCCTTCCTTTTTGGCCATAACGGACTGTTTCTGAAGGTGAACCAATCTCTCAGACAATACTTGATGGTCTCTTTCTGAGGAAGGAGTTTGATGCACAACCTCAATGCTTCTTTTCTCTTTTGATTTTGTTGGTTTTTTATCCTCAATCTCTTCCTTCCTCCTTTTAGATAATCTTTCTTCCCTACTAGTTTTCTCAACTGTTTTAGTAGGAGTCTTTTCATTCTCCCTTTTAGACAGTCTTTCTTCCCTACTGGTTTTCTCCACTGTGTTAGTAGGATTTTTTTCCTTCCCCTTTTTAGACAGTCTTTCTTTTCTCTCAATTGTGTTAGTAGGAGGGCTTTGAGTTTTATCATCTGCTCTCTTTCTTCTACTTCTTTTTGATGTACTGCCTTCAGGGGTTTCTTGGGGTTCTTCAAAGAAATTTCTAATTAGAAATTTCTCCCAAGTATCCTTTTTCTCTTTTAATTGTTTTTCTATCAGGATTTTTATGAGACCATGGTGATACAAATGTGGCTCTACATCCCCTAGATGCTTTTGAACAGTTACATACATCTTTTTCAAACTGTTTAGTAAGAAATATGGCAAATTAAGGATCTAGTTGTCTAGGAAATTCATCAACAGACGTGCATGATACATGTACATTGCTCCAAAACGTCCCTCACAGGTGATAAATTTTTGAATAACTAACAATAAGCTAGCCCATTCTTCTTTTAAAACATGAACAGGAATTCCCTTTTTGAAAATGGTGACGTTCATACCTAGTTCCCGTAAGATCACTCTCCAAGCTTCATTACCAAGGCCTCGATTCTTAAACCAGTGTTCACCTCCTTGGGGGAGCTCTATGGCACCTGCTATTGACGCTTCAGTTACTGTGAATTTTAGGTCTCCAATTTCTACCTCTAGTCCATTAAAAGACCTTGCAAAGGCCTTGGTAACCTCCCTATGGTAGCATTTGAATTTATGGATAAAACGTAACCATCTGGCCTTCTTCAACATATCTTTCACTTGCGGATATCCTTCAATAAACTTAGGTCCCTCTGGTTCTGCCCTCAACAGCCTTCCCATCCTCCTTCTGTTCTGTAAAACTTGTCTGAATTAGTAGAGATGGTCAGGGTTTATGAAGGAGACAAGCAACTGTAAGCGGATATCAGAGAATAGGTACACGGAAGAAGTAGAACAGGGAACAAAATGGGGTGAAGGCTTATGTGAGCATGGTGGAAATGAAGCTGTGAGGTCAATAGAATAGTAGGGGGAGCAAGTGCATCCAGTAGTTTTTAAAATTGGGTGACTGTAGAATGGACGCAAACACTTTTATAAAACGGCTACAGATTTTGTGTGACTGAAAGAATCCGTAGTCAAATCAACCACGATTCATAATGACAAATGGAGTGTGCGAATATTTCCAAACTTGACTTATATCCGGGAATTTAATCATAGGACCGTTGGAAAATGAATGCATGTCTTATAGAGGAACGGCGTGGAATGAAATGGTTATAGAGGCGATTTCGTTTAATCATTGCATATAGTTGAGCTTGCAATTTAATAACTATGCAAAAAAATGTGTTAGAATGCCATTTGAAATAAAATTTTGTTCATACCTTTGGAATTCTTGTCATTTTCCTTAGTCTTCAATCAGTTGCTCCTCATTGGTGCTTTTGAATGCCTTATTTCTTCATAATATATCCTCATACCTGCATTTGATTTCATGATTGCTGAACCAACATCTGACTGTAAAAATTTGTTTTTTTGAAAAATAGAGTAGTGGCTGCAGAAACCCAACTGGCTGCGGAATCAGTGAGCAGCTGCAGAAACTGACCTTAATTGCGGAAATTGACCCAACAAGCTTATAAATGAATGAGATGTATAAATGATGACTGACTGGATGGAAAAAAAAAATTATTAATGGAATGAAATGAATGAAATGGAGTTGAAATGAAGTGATGTGGAATGGAAATGAGATGGAGTGGAATGAGGATGATGTGGAATGGAATGAAAAATGAGAGAGATTTTTTTTTTGGAAAATATAGGGTGTCAGGAATTCTTGGTTTTTGCCCTACATTTTCAGTATAAGGCTGCCAATCAATGATTGGTGTTTAGGTTTATACAAATTTATTTATTTTATTTTGTTTATTTATTTTTATTTGATAGAAAAGAACAAAGGCTAGGCTAGTGGAGAAGAAGGATTCTTCTTCACCAGCCCTATTGCAGAATTATCTTGAAACATTTTGACAAATTCCTCTTTTGAGAGTGGCTTATGATAGATCTTTAGTCTGTGGCCATTCACAATAAGAGGAGTTTGAGATTCATCAATGGTATTGATTCTTACCGCTCCATTGCTAAAGACTTTATCAATCTCATATGGCCCAAGCCAATGAGTTTGAAATTTTCCTTTAAAGTCTTTAAACTTAGAATCAAATAGCAATGCCCAGTCTCCTTCTTGAAACTTTTTCTCTTTGATGTATTTGTCATGCCACTTAGCTCTTTGATATTGAACTAGATCAGTTCTTAGGATTGCTTCTTGTCTAATCTCATCTAGCTCATTCAACTGCTCCATTCTAAGCTTTTGGGCTTCCGATAGATCCATCCCCAACTGAACTGCCATCTTGAAGGTTTTGACTTGGAACTCAATGGGGAGCAGTACTTCTTTCCCATAAGCAAGTTTATAGGGGGAATGTCCTGTTGTATTTCTCCATGTAGTTCTATAGGCCCACAAGGCTTCAGGAAGCCTTTCTGCCCAATCTCTTCTGTGTAGATGAACAATTTTGGTGGTGATGCTTTCAATAACTTTGTTTGTAGACTCCACTTGGCCATTTGCTTACAGATGGTAAGGAGTAAATTTCCTGTGCTTGATTTTGTATTCTTCCATTGGCTTCTCCACCATGTTGGATGTAAATTGACTTCATTGATCTGTCACAATTTCTCTTGGGACACAAAAGCGAGTAAAAATATCTTCATAAAGAAAACTAACAACTAAATTTTTAGTAGCAGAAAGTAATGCTTTGGCTTCTACCCATTTAGTGACATAATCAGTACATACCAATATATACTTCTTTTGTTTAGATGGTGGATTAATAGGTCCAATGAAATCTAATGCTCATTTTTCAAAGGGTTCGATGAGTACCTGTGGCTGTAATGGCATTTCATTTGAAAGAGTCGGTTTCGCTACTCTCTGGCAGTTGTCACACCTTTTGACATATTCTTTTGTATCTTTGAAGAGGGAAGGCCAATGATATCCTAAGGAAAGGATTTTATAGGCCGTCATTTTGTCAGCAAAGTGTCCGCTGCATGGTTCATCATGACATGCCTTGAGGATTTCAGGTATTTCATCTTCCCTAACACATCTTCTGATCACAAAATCTGGCCCTGTTTTAAAAAATTCATTAGAAATCTATGAATATTTTGAACTCTCCTGAATAGTCTTTCTTCTTTTACTAGGAAATAGATGTGGAGGTAGTTTCCATGTAACCAAATAGTTAGCAATATTTGCATACCAATGAGTCTTAGTAGTTACTGCAAACAAATATTCATCAGGAAACTTATCCTCTAGAGGAGAATCTTCTTTAGTATTTTGGATCCTAGACAAGAAATTAGCTACTGTATTTTGTTTCCCTGGTCTATCCAACATAGTAATATTGAATTCTTGTAACAGTGAGAGCCACCTTGTAACTCTGTCATTAGTAACAGGTTTGTTCATTAGATATCTAATAGCAAATGATTAGTATGGATAAAAGTTTCATAGCCTATTATATAATGTCTAAACTTATTGATTGCATGAACAACAGCTAAGAACTCTTTTTCAGTCACAGTATAATTCAGCTCAGTGGGAGTCAAATTTTTACTGGTATAATAAATGGCATAAGGAACTAAATCCTTTTGACCCAACATAGCGCCTAGAGCTGTATCTGAGGCATCTATAGAAATATGGAAAGGGAGTTTCCAATTTGGTCCTCTCAAGATAGGTGCTTCAGATATTCTTGTTTTCAAAGTTTCAAAGGCTTTTTGACAATCAGGATCCCATTTGAATTCACAGTCTTTTGTAAACAATTGAGAGTGGAGATGCTATTTTAGTGAAGCTTTCTATAAATCTTGCTATAGTATCCATGAATCCTAGAAAACTTCTAACATCTCTTTGACAATTTGGAATAGGCAACTTGGAGATGACTTCAACTTTTGATTCTATCAACTTTAATCCCATCTCCTGAAATGTGATGTCCCAAAACAATACCTTCAGTAAACATCATAAAACATTTTTCATGACTTAATGAAAGATTTGTCTCTTTACATCTTATAAGTACTTTTTCCAAATTCTCTAATGCTTCTTCAAATGAGTCACCATAAACTGTAAAATCATCCATATAAACCTCTACACAATCAAGGATTAGATCATAAAAAATTCCTAGTACTACTCTTTGGAATGTTGTTGGTGCATTACATAATCCAAAAGGAAGCATTGGGTAAGAAAAATTTCCCCATGGACAAGTAAATGTGGTCTTATCTTGATCTTCAAGTGCTACCTGAATTTGATTGTAGCCACTAAAACCATCCAAGAATGAAAAGTACTTTTTGCTTGCTAGTGTATCTAATACTTGATCGATAAAGGGAAAAGGGAAGTGATCCTTGAAGGTTGCTTTATTCAATTCCCTGTAATCAATGCATACTCTCCATTTACCATTCTTTTTAGGTACTATAACCAAAGGAGAAACCCATTGGCTATCTGAAATTGGATAAAAGAAGTTTATATTGAGTAGTTTTTGGAGCTCTTCTTTCACTATCTCCCTAAGGTTTGGATTCATCCTCCTCTGAGGTTGTCAGATTAGTCTACTATTTTCCTCGATGTAAATGTGATGAATACAAGTCTTAGGGTCAATACCTTTCATATCAGTATATTCCCATGCAAATGCAGTATAATGTTTTTGTAAGATTTTGGTTAGTTCTCCCTGTTGTGATTTTTCCAAGTTTTTGTTGATATTCAATGTTTTACCTAGAAAAATTTCAATGGTGGAACTACCAAACTCTTCCATAGAGTAAAGAGACATTTGTCTAGATGATAGATACTCAATGTCAGAATCCAACTGAAATTGTGTGTGGTCATATTCTGAAGATATTTCAAAATTTTCTAATGTATTCAAAGTTTGACTATCTTCACTGATTTCAAAAATGGTAAAGACAGGTTGTATAGTGTCCTCATCATCGACCCATTAATTATCTCCTACTTCTATAATTTCTTTTGCTGGAGGATACAAATTGAACTTCTTTGTCGAATTACCATCAAAAGTCTACATATCCCTAGATCTACAACTAATGAAAGCGTCAGTTGTGGCTAGCCAAGGTCTTCCTAGAATGAGTCGATGCCCTCCTAGATTACTCTTGGGAGTCAAAATCATGAAATCTACTGGATATTCCCAAGAATCTAAGGAGACTGAAATATCTTCTAATACACCATCTGGTTTGATTATAGATCGATATGCAAGTTGCAGTAAGGTGGGTGTAAAAAGAAGATTAGGAAGTTTTAGCTGTTCCATAGTCTGTCTACTCATAATGTTGATAGCAGCCCCTAAGTCAATCAAAGTATTTGGAATTTCTACCCCATTGACATGTGTCTTGACAATTGAACTACCGAGATCTACATACTTCTGCATGGTAATTTTTCCCATCATGATATCTGCAATTTTTCCTACCAGGTGGATTCTTCTTGTATCTCTTAGTTTCCTTCCTGGTCTTTTGAGACTCAACTCCTTTATTTTTTTTGCTAGAATAGGAATCTCTCTAATGGCTTGTAGCAAGGGAATCTTGATACAAATATTCCTTAATTCATCTAGGAAATCATAGTCAGGCAACAAGATTTGTTTTTCCACTCCTTTGTCAATTTGTAACCTTTCAGGAAAAGGAGGTGTGGATAAAGATGCAGGTTGCTCAACTATAGGAGTTGTGGGGGTTGGCTCTTTTTCTTTTTCTTTTTGAGTGTTTGGGTTTTGAAGAGATGCTTCAGAACCTTTATTGGCTTCAAGAGAATCTTCCTCAGAAATATTTTGCTTTTGAGCATCTATAGAAGGTTTTTTTAAAACTCTACCAGATCTGAGTTGTACATCATTGAGAGGAACAATCATATAGGTAGGAAATTGTTGTCCTTCTACCATGTAAGCATTTTGAGGATTTTTATTATTGGTATTTGGCAAGGGCTGGGAAGGTAGTTGATTTGCTTTTTGTTGGAATGGAAGCAAGAGTTGAGAATTTTGTTGAGGAATTTTTTGTTGTTGTGGGAATGGTAATGAAAGTTGTGGATTTTGATTTGGAGGTTGTGGAGCTTGTTGATTTGGAAAGGATGGAGGATATTGATAAAATTGAGCAAATCTCCCATAAGGATTTTGCATACCTTGTACCCATGATTGATATGGATTTTGAGATTGGGGCCAAGGTTGTTGCCAAGGATTCCAATTTGGTGGGGGTTGAAAGTTCATAGGATTATTGAACCCTTGATTTTTTTGCCCCTACCATGGTCTCCTTGTAACAAAATAGAGAGATTCTATTGAATTTGGATCTTCTTGAAAGACAACTTTGAGGCCAGGAATTGAAGGACAGTCCTTGGTCTCATGGCTTCCCGAGCAAATCATACATGTTTCTACAACTTTTGCATCCAAGGGACATTCCCTTAGAGCATGTTTCTTGCTACATTTTGGAAAAAAGATGGTCAAAGCTTCAGCTTCTGCTTTCTGCTTGTTTTGTATTTTAAGGGTGTCTAGCTGCTCACTAAGCTCCCCAAAATATCAGTTTTGAACTCATCAAGCATATTGCCAATCTCTTCCCTACTTACTGAACTGGTTGTAGATTTGTTTGCTCTAATCAGAGAAGGATCTCTAGGCCCTTTTGCAGTTTTAGATTTTCCTCTTGAGAGATGGACACATAGTTTTGCTATGTCATGAAGTGGAAGTTGAGAGATATCTCCCTTTCCCATCATGTTTAAAATGTCTATCCATTCATCTCTAATGGCTTTCAATAGAAGGGCTTTCAAGGTTTCCTCATCTAGATTACTCATTTTTGCTCTCTTTAAGTTGTTTTGAAATATTTTGAGTAGATCCTCCAAGTTTTCATCTTCTTTTTTCAGCATCTTGAATACCTCATCCTTATGATTAGTGGGCATGAAATAGTCTAGGTATCTATCCAAAAATGTTTATTTCATATCCTTCCAACTATTAATAGACTGAGTGGCTAGTCCCATGAACCATTTCAAAGCAGCTCCTTTTAATGTTGAGGGAATCAGTTTGAGTTTTTGAGAGTCTTCCATATAATCATAGGTTCGACACAAGACTTCAAACTCAAATAGAAATGTTTCAGGATCCTCACTTCTCAACCCATGAAAGTTTGGGAGGACAGAAGGTGAAATGTTTTTCATTGTTGTATGGGTTTCCTCATTGGCTATAGGGAATCCAAATGAGCTATCCCCATCCCTATTTCCTTTGTTGTTACCTCTTCCTCCTCCATTTCCTCTTCCATTGTTTCCTCCTCCTCTACCTCTACCTCTACCTCCAAATCCATCTACTACTTCCTCTATCATGATAATTTCTTTAGAGTCCTCTGGTTATTCTATTAAGGGAGGATGAGAGGGAGTTTCTTCCTTCTCTTCTTCAGGTGATTCTACTTCTTGAATTACAATATGTTCTCCTGTAGAAGTAAAGAAAGGGTCTTCCTCTAAATGAGATTTGGTAGATGGTGTAGGAGAATCCTCTAATTCAGCTACTCCTTGAATTCTAGGAATCTTAAGGCTAGGGTTAGATGGTGGTGAAATTTTGTCTATGCCTTAAAGAAGATGGAGTTGTGAAAATCGAACTCTTGGCTCTACCTATAAACCTTCCCCTAGAATCTCTTGCTTTATGCATGTCATTTTTTTATTTTTTCAAGTTGGGCTAATAATTCTCTTTCTGATCTTCCAGGTCACACTGGGTGCAAGAAGAGAGCATACTTAAGAAATTATTGAACCAATAACTCTCTTTTCTGATCCTCCAGATCACACTAAGTGCAAGAGGAGAGCATACTTCAAGAAGTTATCAATTTTTTCCTTCTTTTTATTGTTTTTTTTTTAAGAAATTGGCTACCTAGTTACACTTCCCCAGCAACGGCGCCAAAATGTTTGGTCAATAGAGTGTCCTAAATTGCCATATTAATTGTCAATCCGAGAGTCGTAAAGTGTTGAAGTGCGGTGCACTATATGTGCAAGATAACTTATTTCTTATTTTTTTGTCGATTTTGAGTTTTTGTTTTGTTTTGGGTTTATTTCTATTAATTCCCTAATGTGAGATGGAAATTCTAAAAGACAAGTATGATATAAATGTTCAAAGCAATGATGTCTTTTAAAATGATTTTCAAAACTTCAAACCTTCTAAAAACATGTGATGATGAAACTAATTCTTGAAAAGAGAGTGAAAATGTGCCACTATTCTAATTAAACAATGTGCCAATATTCTAATTAAACAATGGTGAGCTAGTGACCATGAAACCCATTATCCTTGTTGCCATGAAAATATAAGAAAAACTGAACTCAAAGAAATCTAAGAATTGCAAGCAAAGTAAACTAAAATCACATTACATCAACTCATATTCTGACCCCTCACCATTCGACTCGCTCTAGCTTTAGGAGGTAATCATAAACAACTTGAGCAATCCGATATCTAATTTGCAGAAAATAAAACTAATATAAAACTACACACTTCATACTTCAATCCCTCACCATTCGACTCGCTCTGGCTTTAGGAGGTAACTGAGAATGTCATGAGCAATTCAATAACTAACTTGCAGAAAAATAAACTAATATAAAACTACACACTTCATACTTCAATCCATCAACATTCGACTCGCTCTGGCTTTAGGAGGTAACTGAGAATGTCATGAGAAATTCAATAACTAACTTGCAGAAAAGTAAATGAGCAAAACTGAAATAAATAACACAATGTTGGAACTAAAAAATAAAGGAAATGAAAATCAGCAGAAGGACAAGAATGATTCCATGTCATTAGTCATTAGAAAAATATGTGCTACCCGGGCTACCTATTGTGATCTGAAACAAAAGAACTTATCAGTTAACAGTGTATAAAATGTGAAAAACTATGGACAGCTATCAAGCGTTAATACCATAAGAACTGTGATATATATACAAGTGAATGATTATGGAATAAGAACATAAAGAAATGAAACATGAAATTCTACAATACTAAACAAGACCTCGGCCTGTGCAGGGGCCCTCTGCACGATCCTTGGACAATCAACGATCAACCACCAATCGAGCTCAAAAACAGAGACTTCTCATGTATTGAAATGCAGTCACAACACAGTGATAAAGTTACGGCACAGCGGGTTCCTTTACAGTCAGAATTACATTATAAAAAAGCTAACTAATATGCGTATGAGAACACATTATTTATAACAGAGAATAATATAACTGTTTTCCTACATTCGGTGCTGATACAAGATACGTAAACAACCACGTCCCGAGATTTAGCACTATGGCTGTCGTGAGGATTCAATCTTTGGAAGGTGGCTATTGGATTCGGTTCATGGAGTAGTCCACAAGTGTTAAATTGTCCCCCAAGATATAGGAACAACCACACAAAGCTTCACGTGATGGAAAACAGAGTTTTATCACCGTAGGACTCTCGAGTTGACCACCGTTTTGCCCACCATTGACTATGGACTTTTCTGATGAATTCGACTGAGCCAATAGGACTCGGTCCATGCACACGTCAGTTGCAACTTGCCCATGTGGCTCGATTCGCATGAAGACACCCGCAATATAGACTTTGACAAAACATTTGCACAAACTTGGGCTGGCTGCGGAAAGTGACAAGATTCTGCAGCTTATAAACAAAAATCTAGTTCAAATAGCAACACAAACGCATAGTCAAGAAACCACTTTAAATGCCCTTTTTTAAACTATTATGCAATGATACTGATGATTTAGGAGGTTCAGATGAATGGAAGGAAGCTAGAAAAAGGTGTAGGAAAGATACAGTTTTGGGACTCAATAGCCATACAAACGATAAGTGCTAGAAGTTGTATCTAGAGCTAAACTTGAAGAACAAGAAGAAAGATAATAAGAAGAATAATCGCATGGCCACCGATTCGAGCAACCAAGTTGAAAGCATCTTGAATGTGGATGAGAAGATCGTTTGTGCATTAGTGCAAAAGGAGGTGAATCTAAGTAGCCTTCAACAACATGAAGAGAAAGAAAGGACCGAAATCTTCCATGCAAAGATACAGGTCAAAAAGATGAAGATTGATGCTTTGTTTGACTCAACATCACAGGAATATCTGATTGCAGTAGATCTGGTGAAGAAGTTGGGACTAGAAGTTTGTGATCATCCAAACCCATATCCACTAGGATGGGTACAAAAGGATGCGAAGCTGAAGGTAACAAAATAGTGTAAAATTATATTTTCTATCAGTGTTGATTTTATTGATAAAGTAGATCTAGATGTGGTTCTGCTTGATGTATGTGGAGTGATGTTTGGGATTCCATACATGTACATGTGTGATGCAATATTCATGAGGAGAGCTAACCAATACTGCTTCATCAAGGATGGAAAATCATTCATCATCAATGCGCACAAAGGAAAGTAAAAAATTTCACTAGTAAGTGACAACCAAGACAAGAAATTGATCATTTCTAGTATGCAGTATGTCTTATTGTTTTTAAGGGAAAATCAGTCTGTAGAGGAGTTAATAAGAGGCAAGGCATCCCTAGAGGGGTGTACTAAGAAACAAAAACAACAATTGGAGGATTTTTTACAGGCATACAAGGACATGTTTCGAGAGCCTAAAGGGATACCCACTAAGAGAGAAGTGGAGCATGAGATCCAACTATTGCTAGACCCCCCATTGCCAAATATTGGGTTGTATAGGCAGTCTGTTATAAAAGCAAGTGAGGTGAAGAAACAGTTGTAGCAGCTGCTGGAATTGGGTGTCATTCGACCGATTACATCACCATGTGGGTCACACATCATCATTGTGCCAAAGAAGGATGGGACTTGGCAGTTGTTTATAGATTATAGGGCATTGAATAAAATCATGCTCAAGAATAGATACCCCCTGCACAGGACAAATGATCTAATAAATAAATTTCAGCAAGCAAAGTATTTCACCAAGCTAGACTTGAAGTCTAGATATCACTAGGTTTGAGTCAAAGAAGAAGATACATGGAATACCGCCTTAAAAACCGGGTGGGGTTTTTATGAGTGGTTAGTTATTCCATTTGGCCTATGTAATGCACCCGCTACATTTATCAGATTAATGAATTATGTATTGCACCCTTTTATAGATTCATTTGTTATTGTCTATTTGGATGATATACTGGTATATAGTTCTACCTATGAGGAGCATATTTCATATTTGACGCAGGTGCTGGAAACATTGAAGAAGCACCAACTACTAGAAAATCTCAAGAAGTGCGAGTTTGCACAACAAACCTTGGTGTATTTGGGATATGTGATTGGTGGAGGAGAATTGAAGATAGATCCTTACAAGATGGAGGCCATCATGAAATGTTTGGTGCCTACTAATGTTAATATGGTTATAATTTTCATTGGAGTAGCAGAGTACCTGAGGAAATTCATAGCCTCATTTTCAGGGGTAGCAACACCGCTCCATGCCTTAACAACAAGTGGCAAGAGTTTCTAGTGGGGAAAAGGGCAACAAAAGGCTTTTGATGAGTTAAAGAAGAATACCAGTGAAGCACAAGCTCTGGCATTACTAAACTTGCAATGGCTCTCTGAAGTGGAGACATATGCAAGTGGGTATGTTATGGGAGTTGTCTTGATCTAAGGAGGAAGGCTCGTTTGCTACTATTCTGAATTATTTCATGGGGAAATTCTTAACTACCCTACCTACCATAAGGAGCTCTATGCCATGGTGGAAGCATTGAAGAAGAGGAAGCACTATCTGATGAGAATGGAGACAATAATCCACATAGATCACCTCCCATTATAGTACTTGCAGGCCCATAATAAGCTATAGTAGACAAGGCACTACAAGTGGATGGGGATTTTACAACAATTTCATTTGATGATCAGGTATAAGAAGGGCAACACAAACAAGTTGTCTGATATGCTTTCAAGGCCAGCCACATCAAAGATTAAATCTTTGGGGACTCTTATGCACATGGATCCATTTAGCCATGATGCATATAGAGAGGCATATTCAGAAGATGAGGACATCAAGAAGGTGTATCAACAGTTGCAGAGTGAGAGTCATGTGCATGATGGCGACAACATTGTTGACTACCATCTCCAGGATGGGTTACTCTATCGGATGGATAAGCTATGTGTTCCAAAAGGTGATTGTTTGTTAGGCCCCTATACTACTAGTGTAACCCCTTATCGTTAATAGCACAACCCACTTATTATATTGTTGTACCCATGTAGTCCCCATATTGTTACTATTGTGCCCCATAGAAGCCCATTATTGTTATTATTGTGCCCTTATATTATTATTTTTATGCCGGCTTTGATTATATTATGACCCCTTAGACTCCTATATATAGAAAGGAGGCCTTTTCATTTGTATCATCTAAGAATTGTTCATTTGTGCAATGTAAAGGAGGTTGCCTCGTCTAAGAGGCTTATTTCTTAGGCGTTGATCTATATTTTCTATCTTTTTGATGAGCTGGTTTCATAACATTTGGTATGCATCAAGAACTACTCAAGCGTTGAGGACAACACTTTTTGAAGAAGAGGGGCATGTTAGGTCCCTATACTACTAGTGTAACCCCTTATTGTTATTAGTACAACCCCCTTATTATATTGTTGTGCCCATTAGTCCCCATGTTGTTTTTATTGGCCCATAGAAGCCCACTATTGTTATTATTGTGCCATTACATTATTATTGTTATGTCGGCTCTGATTATATTATGACCCCCCTATATATAGAAAGGAGGCCTTGTCATTTGTATCATCCAAGAATTGTTCCTTTGTGTAATGTAAAGGAGGTTTCCCCCTTGAAGAGGCTTATTTCTAAGGCGTTCATCTATCTTTTCTATCTTTTTGTGAGCTGGTTTCATAACATTTGGTATCAGAGCTGTGGATTCTAGGCTTTCGTTGCTCCAAACAAGTCATCGTGGCATTTTTGCTATAACTTTTTCGCTATGAAGTTTCGGAATCTAAAAACAAAACTCATTTGAGTATAAATCAGTCTAAACCTCGCGTCCAAATTTGAGATCTTGCCTTGCTATATTTTCAGAGATATGATCTAAGGAAGTTAGGTTTTTTGCAAACTCTAGAATTTCATCTCAAACAAGTCATCGTGGAAGTTTCGTTATAATATTTGTTATACGAAGGTTTAGACTCTAAAATTAAAACCCATTTGAAGAAAAATCTTGGTGAATCTTGGGTTCAAATTTAAGATCTTGTCTCACTATATTTTAAGAGATATAATCTGAGACATTTAGGGTTTCGGCAGTCTCCCGAATTACATCCTAAACAGGTCACTTAGGGAAAAGAATCATAAATTTCTCTCTGAGTATCAAATTCAAATTTTGTAAGAAGTTGTAGAAAGAGGACAGACTGTAGTTTTTTGTGTATCGGTTTCAGGCCCTAAGGTTGAAAAAGTGAGACATGGCACTTCGTACAAGTTCGCTCTACTAAACTAGTCTATAATCGGGTCGTCATGGGAGATTTGACATAACGTTTCCTCACAGAATCCAATCTTGATCAGACTTTCGGGGTTAGAAATAGGAATTAGAGGGCTACGACAAGATGAAATTTTAGGACTTGGAGATCAGAAATTACAGAGTTACAATCTTTTCAAGATTGAGCTCCTGAAAAAAAAAGCGAGATGAGGAAGTTTGATGGCAAGGATCCGATAAATTGGATACTACAGATGGAGAAATATTTTGATCTACATTGTGTACCATTGTTACAAAAGGTATTTATTGCATCTAATTATTTAGAACTAGATCATTTTTTATGGTATAAAGGGCTTTGTTCTCATAAACCACTTGTTACGTGGTCAATTTTCATGGAGGAAATGATAGCACATTATGAGGATAGAAAGAGCAACACCTTCTTTAGCCTATTGATAAATCTCAAACAAAAGTGTTCAATGGCAGAGAATATTGAGGACTTTCAAAAATTGAATATAAGGGAAAATGATATTCCAGAGAAGCAGAGGATTGATGTCTCCATAGGGACTTTAAAGGATAACATTCAACATGAAGTTTGTCATTGGGAACCTTATTCATTGGAAAGGGCAAGAAAATTGCAAAGCAAAATTATGGAAACAAGGAAGTATACCCCTCACAACTATAAAGATGGAAGTATTGTTTCTCCTATCCTTCCGCAACCTACAAGGTTGACACCACAAAAATTGGAAGAAAAAAGAGCAAAAGGGCTTTGTTACAATTCTGATAAAAAATACACTAAAGGTCATAAGTGTGCTGTGAAGAAATTATTTTACATAGATTATGAAGAGGAGGAAGAAAACGATCAAGAAAAATCAAAAGAAGAGGATATACACCAGGAACCAACCCTAGAGAAAAAAGAAATGAATCCGACCATATCTTGTAAAGCATTGGCAAGAATTACCACTCCTCAAACTCTCAAGATAGAAGGACACATCAAGAAGAAAAAGGTTCAAGAAGTGAAAGTTCACATTGAGAAAGAAGAAATGAATGTGACCATACCTTGTAATGCATTGGTCAGAATTACCACTCCTAAAACTATCAAGATATAAGGACATATCAAGAAGAAAAATGTTCAAGAAGTGAAAGATCACATCGAGCATCAAGAAATGAATCTGATCATATCTTGTAATGCATTCGAAGAAATTAACACTCCTCAAAATCTAAAGATAGAAGGACATATCAAGAAGAAAAATATTCAAGTAGTGAAATATCACATTGAGCATCAACAACAAGTTCTCGAACTTTTAAAGGATTACACCACTTTGGTGCAGAATCAAATGAAACAACAAGTAGATCAACATCACAGTGAAAGAAGTTTTGATGTAGGTGATTGGTTATTTTTACAGCTACATCTCAAGCAAGCAATTTATGAGAATGAAATGTTGGCAATATTACATGCACTTAAGAAATGGCAACCTTACCTAATGGGAAGACACTTCAAGGTAAAAATGGATCATGATAGTCTTAAATACTTTTTTGAACAAAGATTATCTTTAGAAGAAAAAAAAATGGGTCACAAATATGTTGGGTTATGACTTTGAAATAATCTACAAAAAAGGGAAGCAAAATGTTGTTGCAGATGCACTCTCAAGAAAGGATGAGGATGTGGAGGCATTGTTTTGTGCTATTTCTATTATCAAACTAGATTGGACACATGAAGCAAGGGATGAATGGAAAAAGGATAAAGAAGTGTGGCCACTCATTCAAAAGTTGCAGAAGATCCCAGTTCAAACAATATTACCAGAACATTATGAGGAAGGAAAAATCATATTGGAACCTAGAGCATTCATAGAAACAAGAACCCCACAGCTACAAAATCGATCAATTTCAAAGTATCTCATCAAGTGGAAGAACTTACGCACTGAACATTGTATATGGGAGGACAAAAATTTTGTACAGAAGCATCAAGAACTACTCAAGCGTCGAGGACAACACTTTTTGAAGGAGAGGGGCATGTTAGGTCCCTATATTACTAGTGTAATCCCTTATTTTTATTACTAAAACCCCCTTATTATATTGTTGTGCCCATGTAGTCCCCATATTGTTATTATTGTGCCCTTACATTACTATTGTTATGTTGGTTCTAATTATATTATGACCCCTTAGACTCCTATATATATAAAGGAGGTCTTGTCATTTGTATCATTGAAGAACTGTTCATTTGTGTAATGTAAAGGAGGTTGCCCCCTCGAAGAGGCTTATTTCTAAGACGTTGATCTATCTTTTCTATCTTTTTGGTGAGCTGGTTTCATAACATTATTTGTAGTTGATTAGAGAGGCTCACACCTCCAAGGTTGCATGGCACTTTGGTCTAGGGAAGATCATGGCTAACTTGTAGAGGTATGTGTATTAGCCCAAGATGCAAGAACAAGTAGCTAGGCTCATAAGAGGATGCATTCTTTATTATACCATCAGGCCTAGAAATAGGAAATAGGGTCTATATCATCACTTACATGTACCTACGCATCCATGGGAAAGCATTTCCATGGACTTTATGGGAGTTTTACTGAAGACCAAGAAGAGACATGACTACATGTTTGTGGTAGTTGATGGGTTGAGAAAGATGTGTGTTCTAATGCCCTGCGAAAAGACCATCAATGGATAAGAAGTAATAAACTTGTTCTTTGGACAAGTCTCGATACACTTTGGGATACCAAGGCGCATCATTCTAGACAGGGATACGAGATTTCTCAGTGAATTCTAGACTAAATTGTGGGAGAAGATGAATATGAAGTTGAAGAGATCTAAAAGATTCCATCCACAAATAGAAGTAGTCAATAATACTTTGGTGCAGCTTATGAGGGGTTACAACTAGAAGAATCTGAATACCTAAGATGAAAACCTGGTATATATACAACATTCTTATAATAGAGTATTCTACACTTCTATAAGAAAGTCCCCATTTGAAACTTGTTTTGGATATTTTCCACCTTCACCTATGGATATTGTATATGGGTAACGAGTAATGAAGGAGACATTACAAGAGATGCTTTGAGGGCTAAAATTTTTATAGAGAAGATTAGGAAGATCCATCCACAGGTACATGAAACACTGCAGAAGTCACAGTTGAAGTATAATGCCAGGCATGACCCACACAGAATAGAGAAATCATTCAAGGTGGGAGACACAGTATGGCTACAATTATTAAAATTGGAAACCAGTTTCAAACTTCATGTGGGTCACCTTATTTATCGATGCTAATATTTTTCCTAGATTCCTCTCATCGAGAGGTGTAGGATTGATCTAAATATCATTTAATTCCGACAAGTATTTATGAAGATATGAATTTATCCTGATTATGGAAAAATTGTCAAGGTCAGCCAACAACTTATGTAGGCTCAAAAGCCCAACAATCATGTCGGTTCAACCCCAATGTTTTGCATATAAATACAAGGAGAATTCTCCTCATTTGCAGACTTCACTTCTCATCACATATTTCTCTCTCTCCTGTGCAAAAAAGAGTCTCTTCTCTCTCCTGCACAGAAATGGTGTCTCTCTCACACATGTGGAAAACAGGACATAGATTTCTAGGGCTAAAATTGCAGAAAGGAACTTTGATCAACATTAACTAGTGTGGAATCCTCTTTGATTGTGAGTTTCGTGTGGTTGATTCTCCTTGGAAGGCTGCATCGGAATCAAGGTGATCTGATCTTCAGTTTGACAGATATTGACTACCCTAGTTTAGGGTTGATCTAGGGTTTGCTGCTACTGATATAAATCATATTTTTGTACTATTTCTCTCTACTAAATTATTGAATATAAAATAATATTTGATCAAAGGGTTTCCCCATATTGGGGTTTGTCCCCGGCTAGATGCCACATCTTGTGTCTCTTGTCTTGGCTTGTTTTTTGTTGATCGTTTAAATGTTCTATCAACACTTCATTAATGAACACGTGATTGCTAATCTGTGGATAATAATAAGAAAAACAAGCTGCTCTAATCATAGAACATACCATAAGTTAACATGGTATCGGAGCTAAGGTAAAGACAAAGCCCAAGCAAGAGCAAGAGCAAGAACAATCACCAAAGAGAAGGTTGGCAAGTCTATCTAAAAGGAACTATGGGGTCCTCAACACACTTCCCTACTGAAGACAAACTCCGTGAGAACTCTGACTACCACAGATGGAAGATGTCTCTTGATCTAACATTAGAAGAACAGGAAGTGTTGGACCATGTGAGAGGCAGAGTTGTTGAGCCTCCATCAAATGCATCCACTACTGCTAGGAACAAATGGACAAAGGGAGAAGTCAAAGCAAAGAAGATCATCCGGGACTATATCGACAAGCGCTTGGTGGCCTATGTTTCTGAGTTGAACACCTCCAAGGAAATCTACAATAGATTGGTGAGTTTATTTAAAGTTAATGATACAAATCAAGTCTTGTTTCTTAGAAATAAGCTGAAGGAAATTAAGAAGGGCAAAGGTGAAAATATGCAAGCATATTTCTTAAGGATCACCAAGATCAAGAATGATCTCCTATCTATTGGGGAAGTAATTCCTGACAGAGAAATGGCACTCACAAATCTTGGAGGACTACCATCTGAATGGTATATATTCAAGACTACTCTCCTCAACAATAATGTAATTCCTTGACTTGAGAAATTAATGGCAAGATGCATTCAAGAAGAAGCAAGGATTGAAGAAGCAAAAATTCCCACACTTAAAGGTAATCTCACTGCCTTTTGCTCTCATGCTAAAAGAAGAAACAATTCTGAGGCTAAATCTAAAGGAAAGGCTGGACCAAAGGGTGGAAGAAAAGGACGATGCTACCATTGCAATAAACCAGGTCATTATGCAAGGGAGTGTCTTGATAAAAGGGACTCACACGGGGATGATGATCAAAATCCCTCTCAAGGCAATCAAAGAAATGGCAAGTCAAATGGCAGAGGTAAAAGGAGTGCTAGAAATCAAGGAAGAGGACAACCATTCAAGAAGGCAAGAAATCCCAGGTATGAATCTAACACTGTTGACAATAAGCAAGATGAATATTATCTACCAGCTGCTTTATCTACCACTGCTCCCCCGGACTCGTTGGGAAATTGGCTTATTGATAGTGGTGCCTCAAGGCACTTCATTGGTTACAAATAAGCTCTCTATAATCTGGTAGAGAAAGAAACCAGTCTACAAATTGTTCTTGGAGACAATTCAAAATATCCCGTGAAAGGCGTAGGAAATGTCACTCTTCAATTGAATCAAGGTAATACCATCCACTTACAAGATGTATTATATGTACTTGATCTCAGAAAAAACTTGGTGTCCATTTTGGCATTGGAAGACAAAGGCTACAAGGTGGCTTTCAGCGATGGCAAGGTACGTGTATGGAAAAATAACTTTAAAGATGCTTTTACTCTTGGGTTTCGAGTTGATTCATTATATTAGGTCAGAGGAAGTCCGTTGGGTGTAATTTCTTGTGACACATCTCTTCAGTTTGAACTATGGCATCGGAGGATTTCTCACCTTCATTATAAAGCTCTACCTGATGTAAGAAAAATTGTAACTGGGATGCCCAAGTTCAGTTTAGAGCAAGAAGGTGTATGTCCAGGATGTGTCAAAGGAAAGCTCAAAAGGGGACCATTTCCCTCGAGCCAAAGTAAGACCTCCAATATATTGCAATTGGTTCACTTAGACATATCCGGTATG